>BDGG01000006.1:2247120-2362349 GCA_001949185.1 Ramazzottius varieornatus
TACATGTTGGTGGAACGAATACATGTTGGTGGAACGAATACATGTTGGTGGAACGAATACATGTTGGTGTAACTAGTGAAAAATAAAATTACTAAAAACAGATGTTGGTGTCGTCCAACCGGAGCACCCATATCTGGAAAAGTCGCTGATTGCCGACCTTGATAACTTAAAGTATTGTATCTTCCGAGATTTTAAGATTTTATTGGTTTTTGTTTTCAGATTTCAAATGTAAAAAAACGAAACGAAGCGTAGCACAAGGTAGACTTCGTGGTTTCGAGTATCCAAAATATAAAAAATTTCTTCTAGACCGCGGGAGAACGGAAAGGTTCCCTCACGGGATCCGCTGTTCGAGTCTGAACTGCATGTGGTGAACCACAGTCTAACCTTTTCCGCCAAAGTGGCTTACCCGCCGTCCCGCGGTCCATCCATCGCGTCGAGATACCTTCAAATGCAGGACTAATTGGTTCGTGGGGTGCCTCCTACTTTGTCAAATTACCACGTAGTACCAGAGAGGATTAGTCTGATTCGTGGTCTGCAGATCTTATCCTTCGGCTCCGGTGTACTTGGACATGTACCTCGAAGCTTGATGGTAATCCAGCTGCAAAATATCCATATCGGAGTGCTCGACCAAGAAACTATAAGCAGAGCATGTGCCGGCGACACCTGTATGCCGATTTCCCGCCCGCGGCCCCCTGCATTGTTCTTCCTGTTTGAATTTCCTAGTCTTTGACCTACCGGTTTATCTCGACGGAGCCGATCCGTAAATCCGTGTAAAGATCTCGGGAGAAGTGAGTAACATCCTTCGCAGGTCTGAAGTTCACGCGAGGAGACATGACTCTGCTCGCAACATCAAACGTAGTCTTGGATCCTCGGTCGACCTTGCCTGGAAGATTTAATATCTGTTCAACATGGACAACAATTCATCGTGGCTGACAATCTCAACCGTCGTTATTCCGTTACACGCTCTCATGCTGAGCAGCTCAACCACGACTTCAACAAAATGGGTCGATCTTCCGAGCAGTTTTCCGTGTCAGCTGCGACATCGCGGCGCTCTTTCTCTCGATGCCTTCCTGCTGTTCCTCATCTACGAAGACCACAACTACCGGACCTGTTTTCGTGTCTCCATTGCAGACCTGTACTACGTCAACCTTTTCTACGTGCACGTGGTCAGTTTCGCCTTCACCATGGCCAACACTTGGGTTGCAGTTTCCGGAGCACCTCTATGGGTATATCGGGTCTCTATACGTTAAAAACAGCAACGCCCATTTGCCCATCGCCATCAACCATGCATGGGCCACAACCTTCCCCGTTACTAACCTTTGGTTGACAATGGCTGCCACTTAATTTATGACCACTGGTCTAGTGAATGTCTTCAAGAAATTCGCCGGCCGTGTGCCAGTGCAACCTAGTCTAACTTGAAGGAACAGTTTACAGCGAACAGCGCGAGGGTCTCCGGCCCTTTCCTGCAGAGCAGATTTTGAGACGTAATTGCTAGGCAGTATTGCCGCGTAAATAGTGACGGGTTTTTCAAAATCGTATTCTTCGTCATGGCAAAACACCAAAACAGAGATTCACACAGCATGTGAATAATATATTGTGATTGTGTCTTGTATTAATCGGCATTGAAAAACTTCAATATACATTTCTTGTTACGACGTACTACAAACAGAAGGCCTCAAGATGCGTTTGAGATTGTCGGATTTGTCAATCAGTATTGGTACCTTGAGGGCTGCCGTTTCTTCAGAAGGCTTTCTTGCTGTATGGCTGGTGATATCTTCAACTTCCTTCACCTTCGTCGCAGGTGAGCCGTAACTGTTTGTAACGAGCTTCTCCTATCCGTTGAATGTGTTAGAAGAGTTTAGTCTGCAGCTGTTACAAGGTGCATTGCTTGCTCTACCTATCATCTGGATCACCCTAATGACCTCTTGGAGCCCAACCAGAATGACCCAGGATGTCTGGCGTCAACCAGGGCTATCCTTGACACGTATACGAGAGGCTGCGTCAGTATTAACCCCAAATACTCTGACTCCGGTGTTTCCGGATTGGGATGTCAAACTGTATATTTTATGGCTCCAGACGGAATTGCAGGTAACGGATATGAAACTTCGCCATATAAGCACTATAAGACAACAGTACGCATCGTCGAAATACTGCTATTGTTAAACATGCTCGTATGTTGTAGTCGAGAGAGCTTTTCGTGGATGCATCATTATGGATGTGTTCGTAAAAGATGGCCTCAATGTAACTGCTGCTCGGTCACCCACTGGACACTGTTTTACACATCCGTTTGCCAATGGTGCCCAGTCCTGTGTTTGTGCGAGCGCGGAGGCCTGCAACAACAAACCTTTTATTGGGAAAAACATGATCAAACAATACGTTGCGTCATATGTCCGACCAGATGCACAAGGAAACCTGCCGACGGGCACGGGTACGGGCACGGGATCAGGTTCCGGTTCTAATCCTGGTGGTGGCGGAGGCGCGAGTGGAGGCGCCAGCGGAGGCGGATCTGGAGATCCTTCTGGAAGCGGAGGTGGAAATGGTGGTGACAGTGTAGCACTGGATGCCAGTAATCAGACCGGTTCGGAGGCCGGTGGCAGCCAAGCCGGATCGAGCGGTTGTGGGAAACTTTACGCGACTGCGGGATTCTGTGTGCTGGTTGTGTTTGCCACTTTGCTGTAGCGCTACATGACGAACTATTGCCAAGAAAAGCGAAAGTACGGGACCCTGTACACGGCGCCACAAATGGATACGAGTGGCGCGTGAGGATTTTTGAGAGAGCGAGCTTTTCGGTTGGACCGTTGTATTTGGATTAGACTGTCTTCCTCTCTATTGTCTGTCGAGAAAATTACTGTATTAACTGCATGTCCACCTTAGAAAGAATATCAAAAACCGTAATGCTACAGACTTCGTTTTCAAATTTATCACTGGGTACTCGAAGAAGTCAAACGTTGAGAGCATCTACTGTACATCCACAAAACAAAGCCAACCAAATTATGTTGACCGCCCTTCGTTCAAATTTGTCGATAGCTCGCAAACATTTACAAGAGTATATAGTACGGCTCATACTTATCTGCCTGTAGAATACTGCACACCCTCTTTGTTTCAGAAGGCAATTCCAAAGGTTCGTTGTACATGTGCCGTACCAAAAACGTTCAACGTTTCCGTATCAACATCGGGAATGACGCAGCATCCCGACAAGCATTCTTCCATGGTAGACTCAGAGACGGCACCGAAGACCGGCGAAGCAACAGCTAGGGCCGCTTTGTGTACAGGGATTTCTGTTCTAACCGAAGACTCGAACACGAAATTCCGAATGATTTTAGAATCGTACGGGTGGGAGTACTCTGGTTAGAGCGAGCCTTCCAACGGGGTGCTTCTCTTTGGCTGGAATTCCATCTCGACCTCAGCACGCAGAGGGAGAGATCGTTTGTCAGCTGCATCTTTGGCTCTGGACCCCAAATTTCCAAGTGTTGGATGACGGAAGTTCCCTCGTACCGCGTACAGGTCGGAAGTTCGGATGCCGGGATATTCTTCCACCGTATGCAACGAAGTAATATGAAAGGCTTCTTCACTTAATACCCACTGCTCTGTAATACATTAATTTTCATCAAGATATTAATATTATCTCAGTTTTCACTAAAGGGGGTATGTGTTCGATGAAAGAAATGTTTTCTCGTGTGGCGATACGAGAAGCAAAACCAACGAAATGAAGTTGCTCATCGGCAACGAACATCATCGAAAAGAATGTAGGCTATGTTGTGCAGAGAGGAGAAAGTACAGACAAGGAACCCGATATCGAGAACGAAAAGTCAAATAATGCGTAACAATGTGAAACGGCCGGAGCTCACGCGAGCAGGAAGGAAGGTGTGGTGTGATAGGAAAGGCAGTGGACAGTACACGTTAACCAACATCAAATTCAATGCAATTTTAACACCCTGATTACCACCGTACTCATTGTGTGTACAATACGGCACCTTTTCGCTCCCCATAATTTTCATTTTGCCTGGTTTGAACCAAACTTTTTTTCATTGCCTGGTCTGCGGTCGTATCACCGAAGCGCAGCTGATGACCACTGGTCAGTACAACTTCCACAGGCTGGAAAACATCCTCACGATTTTGGTGAGTTTCGGGAGTATTTTAGGTTTCCTGTCGTTGCTCGAGATACATACCTACATCTGTTTAAAAAGATATGAAACACTAAGGAGAGCTTCCTCTACCGATACTAGGCTTGGGACAAACTTGGTGTCATCGGTGCGTCCAGAAAAAAAATCAAAACGGCCAAGGCTCCTTTTCCCACGTTGGCCTTTACGGCCTGCCAGTCTCAACAATTTCGAAATTTTGAAAGTTGTCTATTGGTTAATTTGGGTTACGCCTTCCAATTTCCTCCAGTTAAAGTCCTGTGCTCACTGTGAGTACGCTGGTAATCTGCCGACTAGAGCCCTGCAGCAGTAGCTGAAACCAGTGCTGCTTCTGCACTGCATCCGGTTTCCAGAAACGGCAACTGCACTGCATCCGCAAATATTCTGCTGTTTTCCAAACTGCAACTGCACTGCACTGCACTGCATTTAAAATTCAGAAATTCTGCCTGCCAACGAAAATACATGTCGAACACATCGTAAACGTCGTTGTTTTACGGACTATTTGAGGTTCCGGTGATTATTCGGTAGATTTCGCAGTGGGAAATAAGGACAGCACGGTCAATTCGGTAAGTGGGCGTGGTGTCAGTTACTGTTACGCCCACTCCGTTAATTTGGGCTGCCAGACCCGGAAGTTATTTACTGTGGTCCATGGTTGAAAGACTGACGAGCCGGGCTGTGAGACCACACCGGTACGCTGGAAATAAACGGATAGTGGAACCGCAGTTTAGAATCTGCAGCTGATCGACCAAACATGATTGCTACTGCTAATATGACGGTGGCTGCAAACCAAGTCACTACATCGGCTACTCTTTCCCTCATAATATACTGTACTTGCGATACACATGGACATACTCAAGGCTGTACTAATGAAAAGTAACGCTGCGAGCTTATGCAAAAGCGGTGAAGATACCGCGTTTAACGATATCTCTGTGGAGGTAGGACAAAGCTTGAAGCTGTTTGCGTCTTTAACCGTTCATGTTCTAAATATGTATCGTTTCAGAAAAAAGTTACCTGGAGGCACTTTTAATGGACGACGTAAGCCGATGTACGAGCCAATAGAGAAAAGGGTCTATAAGGAAGTGATCAAAAGTGGGAATATTGGACTTCCGGTGCGATAGCGACGTTCGATCTTGGGCATTACAGTTCGCCAAGGCATTGAATATCCACGGATTCAAAGCGTCTTGTGGTTGGATATCCAAGCTAACGAAGAAGTATCGTTTGACTTATCGAGCAATAACTAAGGTCGGACGAAAAACTACGAAGACTCCCGCAGACGAAGTAAGCCGAACACAAACTCCCTCGCTGGTTTTACCGTTTCCTGTAAATCTGTTGAGGCTTATTCTGTCTTTTGTTTGCTCGAATAGCTTGCCGAACATGTTTTCATGGAGCGGGTGGAAGAAATCGTCACTTTGGAGAAAACCCTTCCAAGCCGTATAATCAACTTCGACCAGACTAGTGTCCTCTTGCAAAACACGTACGGAAAGACTTTATCACCTGTTGGAGTCAAACAAGTCCATGTCGTTCAGCCAGTCGGTGAGAAGGAACGATTTACGGTAGGCCTAGCTGTGACGGGAGACGGACAGAAATTTCTAGCTGCGGTAGTTTTCAAAGGTGGAGTGAAGACTGGTCAGCTCTCGCGTACCATTCTAGCGAAGTTATTGGTTTCCGACAACGTCAACGTCTTTTCTACCCGAACTGCGTGGTGGAACTCTAGAATCGACCAAGACTGGATCGAGCAGTCTTTCTAACAGGACCAACCTGAACCGTTATTTCTACTTCGGGATCATTTCCCGGGTCACTTGAAGTTCGAAAGCGCAGAATTGTTGGACGAGAGAAACGTCGATCAGGTTTTCGTACCGAAAGGGATGACGGGTACCTAACAACCGCTCGACGTTGGCATAAACGCACCCTTCAAAGCCAACCTTAAACGAGCGTATTATGAGTGGCGGAAAGAGCGTACGGAAGTCACGACCAAAGGATACCTGCGGAAGCCGACTCGGCGAGACTTTGTCAACTTCGTTAGCAAAGCTTGAGAATCCATCAGACCGGAAACGATTGAGAATGCGTTCGTAGGAGCTCAAATTCTTCCGAAACCGACGTATATGCTTTCGAACAAGGAAGTTTTGGTTGAAAACGACAAACAGCTTCTGCAGTTCAGCTTTAGTTCGGTTGAAGAAGACAGTGATGCTGAAGTAGCGGAAGATTCCTCTTTGGAGTACAGCTTTTCGAATGATTATTGATTGAGTAAAACCGAAAAAGTTTGCCCCCGCCAGGTATAGTTTCCCAGCCTACAAGGGTATACAAGCCACTGGCAGCCACGTGTTCACTTCTCATGAAAAAAGTTCTTACTTCCTTCAGACAACAGATAACCTCTTCATTCAACTTCTACATGACCACCGTGTCTGTCCAGCATCGTTTGGACACGACCTTGCCAAGAGGAAAGCGTACTCCGAATTTCAGCGATATCATAACTTTCACAGAATGTTTTGATAACGCTAATGAGGCCTTTTATGGTGGTCGCCTTCCGCTCAGACAAAATTTTCTTGAGATTCCCATTGATCCCGTAGTCCAAAGGGGCTAATTCAGGGCTGTTCGCCATCCAAATCTCCTTCGGAATATACTTGACACAATGATCTTTGAGGTGCTGCATGGTCAGGTTGGCCGTGTGAGATGGAGCACTGTCCATGTGGAAGATGACATCTTTCGCCGAATTCCCGTAGAGTCTGGGAATGTCTTCATGGATCACCTTCGAAAGGATTTCATCAACGAAGTACTGGGCTGTCACCTTGGCAGAGCCGTTTACGACGTAGGCGCGCGACATTCCGAACCAGCAGATTCCAATGGCGATCATGACTTTCTTGGGCCACTCCTTGGTTGTCTTTTTCTTCCACTCTTCAGGAATTTCTGCCGATTCATCAGTCCAAAATTGGTCTGTATCCACATTGCAGTCATCAAGACTGATCCAAGTCTCGTCCATAGTGAAGATATGACGGACTTTGAATGGACCTAGATACGAGAAAAAAAGCTTCCCCCGCTCATACCTCTGTTTCTTCTGGGCTTCCGTGAGGTCATGCGGTTTCCTCTTCTTGCGCACTTCCAATCCAAGATTCTGGTGGATCATCCGGCCTACACTGCGGATGGATACTTGGAGCTTCTTAGCAATCTTCTGTAGCGAGTCAGGATTCTTCTTGACGACAGCTTTCTTGACTTTGTTGACATTGTCCTAGGTGCATGCAGAGGGAAGGTTTTGCGGATGAAGACGTTTCGCCGGTTTGGTCCATCCATTTCTCTCCTTTTCTTTCTCCTGGCAAATCTTGAGCACTGTGCGACGACTCAGTGAAACCCCTTGGCTGGCAAGACTCTCAGAAATTTTAGGGTAGGTGAAACCTTGATCGCGTAAAGCGATCACCAAGGAAGATGTTTCAAAAGAAGTTTTTCCAGGCATGTTGAAAGATTGCTCTTGGAAAAGTTGTTCAAACGATAATGGAAGGATCGTTTTTTGATTGATCAGCTGAGATGGTTGCGCAATAGGTACAGGGATTTTTGTTTTGAGTCGCGTTTTAAAAAGTGAACACTTGGCTGCCAGTGGCTTGTATGTCCATCTGTATCGCGAGAGTACAGTAGTGTTAACAGATCAATCACATAGCGAATCAACCAGCAGACAATCATAGCACTTGAGTGATGCCGATGTGAACTTTGCTGATGCCCATGTTCCGTCCAGATTCTGACGTCACTTCCGCTTCTTGCTCTGTTTTCCAGGATTTCATTCTGCCAGCCTGGTCTAGCCCAGGCGACAGAGAACACTTTCCTCTAGCTCTCTGCCGTTTCAGTATTTGAAACAAGACTGGAACGTTGGCAAACTCCCCTCGTTAGAGCCCGCAGTATCGAATATTTAATTGGTCTCCGCCGAGACCGTGCTGTCGGGATCAGCAGCCAAGAACTGGATTGCGGCTTTCTGCAACTTTTCTGCGGACATCTTGTCGGCAAACAACAGCATTTCCGTCACATTCTCGGCGTTCAGCTCAACACCCAGTATGTCCTTGCGGCGTTCTTTCCGTCCGAGGAGCTCGTACTTGTCCGCAGGTACCGGTACATCTTTGGAATTATCCTTGAGGTTCTCCACATAACCATAGCATCCATACTTCAGCAACGACCCCAAGGTCTTTCCGTCGAACGTCGGAAAGCACGGCTTTGTGGACGTTAAGCTCGACTTCGTCCGAAGAGATCGGGGAGAAGGATGCACTCGGTATGCGCTTTCAGGGATGAAAACTTGGAAAAAGGCAGATCGGTAACGAGGAACATCTGGACCGGGAAGCTGAACACAGTCTTTTGCAATCCTGTCCTGTTGTAATCCTGAGCTTCCAGTGGCGGTTGTAGCCTAGATTCTCCTGGAAGTAGCACCGAATAATATGGCAAATATTGAAGATACTTCGAGGCAGAGATGGGGCTGATGGTCGAGTTTAAGAAATCTCTCACAAGATCGAGCCGAAGCGCAAACTTTGATACTAAATTGCTCGAAGCTGAATCCGTATGACTGTACAGCTCCTCGCTTGATTCATGGATTACATGTCTGTTGGTGCAAGCTAAACTGTTCCACGTTGCGCAGTGCGACTTGCCTCCACCCCCTTGGAAGCTTGATTCACCTTGATTTGTTCATCTATTTTGAAATCAATTATCATCGACTCATCGTCATTCGGTTTTCCGAACTTCGGGAAACCTAGAATTCCTTTCCTTCGGTTCTTCCCGATTTGCCATGGAACCTCCAACCAGTCCGTCCTATCTACCATCGTACCACCCAACGGAGCTACGCCGAAGCACCAGTAACACGAGTGCCTCCGATACAGCGTCGGACGAGTCCATCATGAACACGAACGAAGAAGCCACCCTGTGCAAGCTGGATGCTGTTCGACTCGGCTACTGGGATGATCCTTTCCTCAGTCAAATGATCCACGGAACCCTCCGCCATGAACGGAAGGCGCCGGATATGTACAAAGGATACTACGCTCGCGTCAAGTGTGTGGAGCGTCTGGTCCTGAACTTCATTCAGACCATCAAGACGTCCAAAGGTGTCGAAGCGAGCGTTCAGATCGTCAACCTGGGAGCTGGGTACGACACTCTGTATTGGAGACTGAAGTCTAATGCCGCCTTGAATAACGCTGTCAAGATCAAAGTGGTCGACTTGGATCTACTTCCGGTCATCAGCAAGAAATCTCATGCCATTCGAACGCATAAGAAGCTGTGTGATCTGCTCACTGGAGGTAAGTTCGCTCTTCGTCTCGCTCCTCTCTTATCTGTATTTTCATCTTTTTAATCTGTGCTTCAGAAGTCCGAGATGGAGAGATTCCGCATGCGGAACTTCACAGCGAAGGATACGACCTGGTATCAGCTGATATGCGTGACACCGATGAAATATCGAGGAAGTTGGTAGGTTGATTGGGCATTACGGTCTGATTTGTGATGGATTGTTGGTTGGCAGTGTGGCGTTCCAGTGCGGAATGGCCGTACAGCCCACCAGAAGTGTTAGGGCGTGCAGGATGTGCGCAGTGCATCAGCAAGTTCGACGCGCATAGTATAGCCAGTACCTGCATGGTGTGCAACAGTCATTCCGCATGGGTCTTTGTGTGCTGGTACGACTGGTTTTCGCGGTCGCACTATAATTTACTGTTTCGAGCAAGTCCATTCATCTTTTAGACTTTTCTGATCTTCGTCGTCTGTCTTTAGGTGAGTGCATGTAAGCTAGACCCGAACATACCGACACTCTTCATCGCGGAGTGCGTTTTAATCTATATGAGCACGGACAGTACGAAGAAGCTCCTCACCTGGATCGCCCAGACCTTCCGGACGTGCGCCTTCATCAATTACGAGCAAGTCCGTATGAACGACCACTTTGGCGAGATCATGTTCGAGGCCCTGAAAGCCCAGGGATGCTTGCTAGCTGACGCTGATGCCTGCGAGACCTTAGAGATGCATGAGAATCGCTTCGTCCGTGCTGGCTGGACGCGCGCTCAAGCTGGCGATATGAACACTATGTGCCAGAGTCTACCTCAGACAGACATCCAGAGGTAGAGTTCATCCAGATTTTCATCTGTTGTAGTGGTCTGGACATCCTTTCTATCAACAGCTTCATGTTGTTGCAGGGTGGACAGGATCGCCATGATCGACGAACCGGAAGTGCTGCAGCAGCTCTTTGCCCATTACTGCATCGTATGGGCATACAAAGGCGCAGACTCGACCGGTCTCGGCAACATACAGCTTCTTTGAGTATTTAGATAAGTTTTACCGCTAATCCGCACGTGCTGAATTATCATGGAGATTTTTTGAAATGTTTTTTATTCGTTTGCTGGTCTGTTTTTCATTCTGAAGAATCGAAGAACGAGGTTTCAGCTCACGTTTATTCGTCGAGCAGCCTCATCTCCTTGCCTAAAGCTCACTCTCATGTCAGAACGGTATGGATGTTGCTTTATGGACTCTGTGGTTTTCAAAAGATGAATCCAGCCAGTGCGAGGACCAGATCATTCTCTTCCTTGATTTTGGCGCAGGTGTTCTCGTAGTCATCCTTATCCCCAGTCTTCCCGGACATCTTTTGGGCGAATACCTTGGCTGACTTCGACATCATTTCCGCCATATCACGTTCATTCTCAGGGCCATTGAAGCTGACGGTGAGGATGTCCGATAGGTACTCTTCGTCGTCTTGAAAGTAGGTACCTTGGTCCTTTAGCATGTCAGCCATGCTCGATCGCTTCTTCATAACCGCCTCGAACTCTCCAGGCAACAGCCGAGTCAACTCGCCGAACTGCCTAGGGTGGAAAGTCAGACCGTGCGCTGCCAAAGACTCCCAACCTTGAAAACAAGACGAAAAGCTTGTGCACTTGTCTGTAACCATCATAGACCGAATATTCGAAGAGCAGTATGTGCGTAGATAACAAATTGGTCATCGCCGCACCGGCAGTGATTTTACCCAGATCACCATGTCAAAGTGCCGCACGTTCCCATTGTGTTGGCCGAGACCGTGCGCCACTTGAGAAAGCGGTCTGGAAAAATTCATTTGCCGTCCTAGTGCTGGAAGGAGCTTACTCAGAATGCTCTTCGCGTCCGGAGATTGGATCTCGTATACGTCAGTCTTGACCATCCCAATAAACAGGACCTGGGTAAGGTACTCGTTTCCGGCATGAACGTAGAACTGGGTGTAGTTAGCCAAGACCGTGTCGTTGAAGACCCCACCCACATTCTGGTCTTCGAAGATCGTCATGCTGGTTGTGTTCTTCAGGATGAAAGCCGTATGGACCAGGCTAATACCATCGCGGATGGCGGGTAGTGCTTGGTGGAGAACCATTTGGCGGGTAACCTTGCGGTCGGCGTTCGGCCCGTTGATCATCTGAGACTTGGACTTGCCTTTGGACTGTAGGGCCTTCTCCATCTCGGAATTCACTTGGTCGTAGAGGTTGCACGGACTCAGCATGAGGGCGGCGTTCCTCATGGTGCTCTCAAGCAGTGCGTTGATAAAGGCTTTTTCGAGGTTCTTGGGCTTAATTGCTGGTGTCGGCGAGACATCTTCAGGGATGAGAAATTGCGGAATTGCCAGCGCGAAGGCAAAGACAGTACTCACTGCAACAACTCGTGGGAAAAGGGAAGCCATAGTGAAGGGGAAATCCAGAGTTCTACTGCCAACTTCAGCGCCAGCGAACAGACAGTGAATAGATTTTCACCACATTGTTTTCTTCGGTCAGATAAGCCCTCGGTTTGATATTCTTTTTTCTCCCAAGGAGTTGCCGCGAGGCGGACCGGTTATTGTTTTTTTCTCTGTTTAATGGTTAACAATGCAATTGTTCGCGTTGATAACAATGGTCACATTTCGCTCAACTGGCTGATTTTTTCCGTCAAAACTCTGTGTAATGTGATAGTTAATTTTATGTTTACTTTTTCCGTCGCGCTATTTGTGAACACTGCTGATCGGTGGACGGTACATGCACACGAGATTTACTTTGTGAAGTTTTGATACGGTCGTTGGTAGATTAAAGAAAAGAAAACCTGTTCAGTGCATTAAAAGTTTGACGAGCTGGCTACATTGCTGCCAAGATGAAATCAGAAAACACCCTTTAGCTGCTCACCTGTCCACTGTACCTTATCCGGCTTTTCTTTCACCCCTAAGCCATCACCGACAGACCAAACATTGCGCTTGCTCCAACCGGCTCAACCAACACTAAACACTGGCCACAATAGCAACACTGCTGACGATTGTGCTTTGTTTTTGGTATCACACCGATTTGAACGAAGACCGGCGACGACTTTGCTTTCAGTTTCCACCTTGGCGAATCATGGATAAGCTCTCTGTCCTTTTCTTCATCCTGGGAAGTTTTTTCTTGGGTTCCTCGCACGCCGCACCACAGTTTCCGGTGTCGGACAATGGGATTGTCCCGACCAAAGCCAAGAACCTCGACAGCGCGTTCCTCACCGCCGTACTCCAAACCACGATGAAGGGCGCAGAGGACATGCTCAGTCCCTGCAACCTGAATGATATCGTCAGAGCCGACATGCAGAAGAGCTTTCAGAAGACCAAGGCAAAGATGCAAGGGGGAGACAAGCTTCTCGTCGGTCGGGACATTACTCGCCAGATGGTGTTAAACCAAGCCCTGCCTGCTCTTCATGACGGTATCAGCCTGGTTCGCACCGCCTTCGTTTTGCAGGAGACCAGCAACCTGACGGTCTTCCTGGACCAGAACCAAGACGGACTCTTCAATGAAACAGCTCTGGCAAACTACACGCACTACTACATCCGCGCCGGAAATGAAGATGTCACGCAAATCTTGTTTATTGGGCTGGTGGAGACCTCTCAGCTGTCCGAAAAACATTTGCAAGGTACACGTTGCTATAACCTCTTCTTCTCAGATCCTATAAGTTCTTTTCTTGGCTATGTGAAGTCATTCAAAGCTGCAACTGACTATTTTCTGCCGTTCCGTATCACCATACGCAGTGTCTAGCTTTACTGGACTACGCAGTTCTGGCTGACGCTGTTGTGGAATCTTGCAATTTTGATGTCATGTGTTTGCAAAATACAGTAGAACCAATCACGACTTTGTTTCGCAGAAGGCGATGAGTTTTTCATGCCAGCCTGGGATTTTCTGACCGCTCAAGGGTTGTCTTACCATCCTCGGCAATATGCGGCGTACGATGAACTGCCACCTCAAGAAGCCGAGATGATCATGCAAAAGCGAGTCCAGATGGCGAGACAGTTGAAGACCCAAGGAACCTACTTCGGAGACGATGCCGAGTACCTGGCAAACATCATGACCGTCTCCTTCAACGGCCCCGAGAATGAACAGGAGTTTATCCAGATGTTGCCAAAGATCAATAAGGTCTTTGCCCACAAGCTGCAGACGGTGGAAATGAAGTTCGAGGACAAGTACGAAAGTATTTGCGCAAAGATAAAGGCGGACACGGATATTGTGGACTACGATTTTCTAGCCTCCATGGCTGGTTATGCCTTTGGAAAATAAACGCCTTTTCTCCCTTTTCCCTCCTTGATGAGTTTCATAGTTTCATTCAACTCAGACTCATCGTTTCAGTATTCATTCTAGGCTGTACTTTTCCGTTGTATCATATGGTTTGCATACAGGCCCATTATCACCGAACCCGGTCGTTTTAAGCCTTTCCGTGTCAACCTGTAATTTTCAGATCAAGTCAAGTCGCTAATTGCAGTCTAGTGGACGTGACAGAAGGCGCTGCTTTATTGATGCCCACTTTTCACCTTACTTCCAGGCCACTGCAACGGTCATCTCCCCTATCATTTTGCAAATTTCTTCTTCCTTTCAGGGATCGTGAGACAAGTTGCTCAGAGTTCACTCCGATCATCTTCATACCGCAAGTGTGCCTTTCGGGAGAAAAGCACAGGATACCGCCAGATATCTTAAAATGTCAAGAACTCCAAAATTTTACCTTACGATCGACGTCGACTGTACATGTGCAGCACACCGCCATCTGGAAGACATAGATCTAACTTAAGTTGTGCTTCCAATGTCGCTCAAAGAACCCTTGACACTTCAAGTATGATTATACCAGTGCCTAATTCCTCGAGGAGTATCTGTATACAGGACACCAAAACTCATACGAAAGATGGTTCTGTGCAAGACGGATCTTTCTGTGTTGATCGTTTAAATAGATATTTTGGAGAAGGGGGCGCGACCGAGGCGCCTCGGCTGTCAGTGGTGGATTTGATGGACCTTATTAATGAGCCAGCCGCCATCGATTATTGATTAGGCGCGTATCCTGTTAACGGTGTCTAGCTGCTTGCCCTTTGTCCAGTTCTTCCGCGTAACTCACTTTTCTTGTCTACGTTAATTAGGGTTAATGAAGAGCAGGTCTGCATCTACAAACTTTGCTCTTCATTCGGCATCGCTTTATTACCTCATAATCAGTTCAATGTGAAATCCAGAAGGCTCGAGCGCTAGCGCGATAAATTGTACCATTATAGTAAAAGAACTCACCGACTTGCCCAAATGACGCCACCTACGTCGAGTACCAACTTGATACGCAGAATGGTATCTCGAGACGCAGCCGGATGTGTTGACCAAACAGCTAAAGTGTGTCTTTCTTCTTGGAACAAAAAACTAGAGTAGTTTCAGAAATATTGAGTGATACTTTATTTCTTTGTGGTGGCGAAAGGTGAAGCAAAGTCACCTGTAATCTCTGCCCTACGCAAACATGGCCGCGGCATCTGCTCCTCGAAACCTTTGGGCAAGCTTTAGTTGCTGCTTAGTTTCCTATTCCGTCATTCAGTACACTGTTGAAGAACAATGTGATGCATGCCATGTTTTCTCTGATTGTTCGTGGTTCTACAATGTACACACGAGAATAGCGAACGTAGGAAAACTCTGTGCAGCTCGCTATGACCCAGTACGAAACAGCATTGCACAACCTTCTCAAAAGTCGGGGTGGCATACCAGTTCGTCCACAATTAAGATGCAAGGATAATGATGACGTGGGTTGCAGGAGCTCCCGTTCATTATTAATCAAGACAATAATCGTCATCGACTTGTCCATCGTCCCATTTTCTTGCAGTGAACCATTTGAAACGTCAACTCATGTAAGATGTACGTGTCAAGCTGCTTTGTGTGCACGTTATTACTTAAATTCTCGTAAATAATGTGCGTTTGATCCTTGTTCGCCCACCGACAAGATCCCATTTCCAGCTCCCTGGTCTCTCGTGGCTGCTTTTCGAGCCCGTCACGCATAGGCAATCAGAGAAAGACAAGTCTTTCGGCGGAAAGAGACAGCCACAAGTCATCTCGTTAAGCCAAGAAATCACTCTGTACACTTCACCATCAATTGAGTAGGGAAAGACCAAGCGTCAGGTCTCGAGTTCCTCAATGAGTTCCACATATCTTTATGACTTGTACGACAGAGTGGAACCGAGAGAAGAGACCGGACTTCTGCCTAGACATACACAAAACGTCTAACAGGAGAAAAAATATGGTTGACTGCTTTTGTGAGTTTTTTTCTTGCATTTTTGGCGGAATGATGTATTCCGGAAGAAAATTCAATTGGACAAGTTTGATCCAACTTGACGGGATAACGGGAAGAGGAAGTGAGGGAAAGTGGGTCGCTAGGTTGACTTTTATTGCCTTGTGTACATTATTTGTATCCCCTCAAATTGATCGACGTTGGATACTTATCCCGAAAGAAAGGACCAAAGCGTGAAACTACCCTTTTATTCAAAAGAAACGCTCAACTTTTGAGCCGTTCTCCATTATTGTAGCCATTTTGGAATTTAGCGAGCCCAATTTCTAATGTCGTTTGCACATTGGCGCTTATTTGCATATCCTTGCAGATCTGCAAAGAACCCATTGATTTTTCAATCGGAGCGTTTACTCAGCGATGAAACTCAAGTGGGGGCCATATTTTCAAAATGTGTTCTTGACCGCTAGCTGCTTTATGGCTGTCTTGTCATGTACGCAGTCACCAGCCATGTAACGCTAAGTACCGCCGATCAAACGTCAAAATATTAATTTGCACTAGCAGGTCTCCAACGTGGCCCAAATCAAGCCACGGGGCGCCGCAATATGGCCACCGGAAAGGACTCCGGTTGGGGGTATATGACAGTGTAATGACCGCCACGACGTCGACGCAACATGGACAGTGCAGCTGAGCACACACCCTGGACACTACTTTCAACGGTTCAAAGCGTCGGTTGCAGGAATTAGCATGTGTCCCATATTAGGTCCCGAGTGGCCGATATTAAAGAAGGAAATATTTAGAACCCATTTGGACAGTACATGTAGGGTCATTTCCGGCTATAATTTGGGCCAAAACCATTACATCGCTAATGTCAAAATTAAATATGTGGAAAGATCGTTTAGTTGGTATTTCGCTGTTTTCAGCTAATCCAAGAATCTTCAAACCTCGTGCACCGCTTCTAAGTGAACATCAAAATTTCTTCCCGAAATTTCTACAAGAAACTGGTCTTCTCTCAGTTGACCGATGATCAAACGGTGACCCAAAACGGAGTCCGTAGCGTACTCAGCCGGTAGTGAAGAATTTCTTGGGTGGACGGGCTTTGCGGGGAACGCCTTCGACAGCCCGCCCACGCCTTTTGTCCGCCTCCTGAGATATGGTTTCAAACTTTCTCGTCTGTACAATATGGTGGTAGCAATCAGCTGTTGTATCGTATTGCCGGCGTCGCGGTTATACTTATGGCACCAGTCTATATCGAAGCTTTGACGGCAGGAGAAACATGGTTTCAGGGTATCGAGCAATCAGAATAGCGTAGACGGTTCCGTTTTGCGGCTGGCGATCATTAATCTTCATGCGGCAGACTTGGCTATATCGTCAATTCATTTGTGCACGCTTTGACTTCTCATCGTCCACACTTGGCAAATCGAAGATTTATTTGAGCGATTGCCTTCCGAACTTTCTGTCTTGTTCGTAATGAAACAAACCCAGTTCTGCTCGTAAAAATTGTGTCTTCAGGAAGATCTCCAGTCTTCGCTTGGGAAATCGACGTTCGATGAGGCATGCTGCTCGATACCGGTACCCTCTATACATCTGATTCTTGCCGGAACCAGAGTGCTTCTCTAAGTTTGCTCATTGCCATCCTACAACCTTGTCATTGGATGAAACTGCTGGGCACTGCACTAACTCCTGGAAAGATCAATGGTGAGTTCCTGTTTTGAAATTTAGACGACAGAGTTTATTGACTTTCCGTGTGTTACATATTTCTGTTACGTTATCGAAATGTGCGTAGAGTGCATTCCGAAATTAAAGTTAGCCGTAAATGCTTGGCTCTAAATTATCTATTACGTAGTACGGTAGCATCAAAGGTATCGCTGCATTGTTACCTTTTTTTTTAATATGCTACACGCGTGTGAATTTGATAAGCAGCGACCACAGATAGCGGTCATAGCTTTTGTGGTCATTTCCGTCAAGCATAACGGTGGATAATGGTAGGGCCAAACATGCTTTTTCATGATTTATTTGATCACTGTCACTTTAATCGCTAGGTAGACACGACGCGAAGAGCCTATGAGAATCTTTGTTAAAGTTATCATTACACTTTTTCCACAAGGTTGCCTTCTTCGCCCTCTGAAGGATTTAATGTCCAGTTCTCGGTTTAATACAGTGAGAATAGGGTCGTGCTGACAAAAAGGCCCAAGTCTAATGGGCAAAGAAGTCCAACTGGCACCGAGATTTCTATTTTCCAACTGTAACCTCCCCTGTGGCCACTTTTTCGTCTTTTCTCATCATGCTCCGTCCTCTGTCAAGTGTTGACTCTAAAAAGACTGTATTGGATCTACCCGCGAGGCGAAGATATGCTGTGACGTGGAATGAAGAGCATGTTTGTCGACCCCGCTTTTTTCCGTGAAGACACCACTGCGCCAAAAATCAAGAAATCGGCATTTTGACCAATTAATCCGATTTACAGCTTTGACAAAGAACCATTTTGCATAGTCAACTTCTGTTGGCTTCAAAAAGTTGTGACAAAGACATAATTCGATTGTATGGCTAGAAGGCACTTCCGCATACACATTGAACAAAGTCCTCGAGGAAGATTTCTTGCCGATGGAAGTGAGTGAAGTCGCTCTTTGTTTCACTCAGTTTTTCGAATAGTTGGTTGAAAGAGACCGGGGCAAATGAACCAGAGCAAATCGTTCCGCAAGGTGGCGCACAATCCAAGCCAAACGCAATAAAGACGTGCGCCACTTTTGATGTCAGTGTGGTACAAGTATCAAGACCGACTAGATGGGACTTGATAATTTCGTCATCTCAAGTGGCGCACGTTTTCATCGCTTTCGGCTGAAAGTGTGCGCCAGCCGGGACAATGATGTGGGTCGATTCATTTGCCGATGTTCTGATCATCGCTTGACGTACCACGTTGCCGCTAACGACTTTTTAAATGCTCCTTTGAAGATATCATGTATCGTTAAGCTACTGTGACGTTGATGGGAGGATGAGCTAATTGCTCCCTTCTGAGGATATGAAGGGTCTTTTGATCCGAAGGTTGGGCGGAGAACCATCTGTGCAGTTAAGGCAACATGCTCGACACTGTATAGTTCAGTACGAAGAAAAACGTCGTTGTGGAAGATGGAATTATGTAGAAATATTTCATCGGGGGTTACGTGTGGGTGGTTGTGCGTTGTTGTTTCCGGTTGTCCTGGTCGGTTATGCACAAACAGACAGTTTAAGGCAGCACGAAGTGACAGGAAAATGATAAAGAGGAGAAGCGTGCACATCGCATGTCAGGCGGAAGAAGGGCGGATGAGATCAGGATGCGCGGAAGACCAAGCTGTCCAATGCTCGAAATTCAAATTGTGCCTGTCCTGTAAAATTGCGGCTGTTCTGCATGTGCATTAGATCTTGACTTGAACGACCGACAAGGACAGGAAAGATCGAGATAGGAATTTGTCGACTTTGAAAATTTAAGGCATGCTGTCAAACACGCTACGCATTACCGCTTCCTGCTTTCTGCGGAATAATTTTGAGCTTCAGTATGTTTCCCCCTTTGATCCGGAAAAATGACAGGTTGCAGAGCCGAAGCATTGTGGCTGAAGCTGCTTCCTTGAATATTTAGGAAATATCGGCGGATCTTTTTTGGTGGAGACCGCCTTCCAGAATTCTCTGCGGTTTTTGAATGATTGCAGGATTGATGCGAACCAAGTTGCAACCTAATTTTCAAAGCTATGTTTACACTAACTGATAAAACAGTATGGCCTGGTTTCTCATGAGTAATTATGTGTTTCAAGATGATAACGAATGTTGAAGGAAGAAAAGCGCCGACTTTGGAGCGATTGTTTTTTGATAGTCAGCAGCTGTTTGAGTTTCACTGAAAATGATTATAGAGCGTCTGGCAAGAAATGTATACATTCTCTCACTTCCGTCCACGCAATAAGGCAACACATGGCATTGCATGCACATCCTTGTAGGAAGTACAGTATAATCAACCGGCATCTTGCGGATCTTCATTTTACGGCCTGTACAAACAGGCGGTCTGAAATTCCGACGATGGCAATGGCATTTCAGGCCAGTCGGCAAAAGCACTACACAACATCGCAGCAGATGCTGAGAAAACGAATAAAATGCGGAATATTTGCTACAGCCTCAAACTAATTCGACCTCCCGCAACTGGTGCAGATGTCTAATGGAGACTCCCTTTGGTTTATATACACCCATACACCAGCAGCTGCCATTGTTTCGCCCTAGGTTCGCAATATACCTGCCTTTGTTCGCACTATATTTGCATATCGAGGTGCATCAGATCTAATTGCTCTGTCCCGCCGTTACCTTCCGCTAGAAACGTACGCTTCTTTATGTGTACTCTTGGTGCCCAGGCGGAAGTTATTCGAGCCTTCTTCGCCTTCTGCAGCAGACTCCGAGGACGGATAACAAGTCCTGGGGAAAAGGGACCAAAATTCAGAATCCACATCAAAGCTTCTGAGTGAAGAGAAACTATGGGCACTAGGGCTATGCATCCGAAGATTTAGATCGGGTTAAGAGAGTAACGGTTAGGCAGGACACGGTGGAGGATTGAAAGTTGACTGCTGTTTATAAATTTGGAGATTAGATTTTCGGCTTGCGGCCAGTGGAGAAGAAAAGCAAGGTGTGGAGTGGCTCAAAGTGCAGATGACGAAGTGAAGAGCGAACTTCGGGGAGCGCCTCTTATCCGTTAATGACTGTTGCTTAATTACTTAGCTAAGCCCAAAATCTTTATTGATAAGCACGAAAAACGTTTGGTGGTAGATCGGATTACACTTGAAGAAGGCTTTTGTCGACGGACGAGGCACAGACAAAAAGATATCCGTGTGGGCAGTGGTGCTTGAGCAGTGGGTCATGTATGGTAATCCTGTTTCAAACTTGGTCGACTTCGCGCCTGCTGATGCGAATTCCGCCACATGTGGACAGGATGGAAGAAAGCTCTTGGCTATTGAGCAAAGAAGGGTTGGGTGGGTGATTGCAGCCTTGAATAGTTTCAAGGACTTATGGGTCAGAACCAGTGTCTAAACAATGTCTGACAAGATGTCTTATGCTGTGATTAATTCCTTATCTCTTTCTCTTTAGTGTTCTTGTGTGGGGACTGGACGGGTGCGTACGAGCGAGACGGGGAAAGATTGTCTCTTGACGAATAGACACGGACATATTCCACCGGTATATCATTGCATTGTTATTTGTTATCATCGGATTAACATACAGGATTTCTCGTGAGGACATCGAAGAAGAAAGACACCTGGTTAACTGACTTAAGAACATGATGTAGGTGGCGCACATACAAAATTCTCAAGAATGGGAGGTCGATCAAGAGAAGAATAGGTTCGATAATTGCCTGAAGTTACTGTTCGAGCGGGAAAATATCGCCTGCGCATATCGTGGGTGCAATATTGGAAATGCGGTTGGGTTCTGCGCTGTTGAGAAGGTGAGAATGGGAAATCTAATCCAGAGAGAGATTCGGAACACCTTCACACCTCGTTTATGATGCGGCTATCAATATGTGTGTTGACCGGAGTTTATGGCGATAAATTATGCAGGGTCGATGCATGCAAATATCCACCCGATCTTTTCAAGATTTTCGTAGTTCCAGAGAACGAACTCGGTGAATGGCTTGAGCGTGTTGAATGTGAAACAGGAAAAGACATTCCTCCAACTTTTATAGGCTAATAAAGGAAATCTAAATTTCCGTAAATGGCCAAAAGGAATATTCAGTTATGATGGGAGAGTGCGTGGCTGTGATAATTGCGTGTGGCAAATTGTCGCCATTAATAACGCCGTGGTGGAAGGTTCGCGTTTTCAGAAGTAGCTAGTTTAGCCGAAGAGCCAATTAGCTACTCGTACTTTAGGTTTATTGCGCCAAGGTGGTCATGGCGAGCTGTCTTGATTAGCCGGGGATCTGGTGTCAGTCGGAGCGCAGCTGGACAAGGTCGCTTCCGGGTGCGTGCTTTTTATTAGGCTGGAGATGAAAAATCGACATTTGAACACATGATTGCGAGTGGTCAAAGACTTTCCTTCTCGAGTTGACAGTCGAATCAACAAATTGAATGTCGCCTGCCCTCCTCTCTAAAAACAATATTTCAGAAGCCATGCTGTGAATGTTTTCGTCGTACGGCTCTTGAGAGATGTATGGTGCGATCTATTGTATTGATGGTGGTGTCACTTCTTGGCGATGATGTAAGAATAGCGGCTTTTGAATGGCAGCTCGACAACTGTCGCTAATATTTCTTCCGGCCCGACGTTTCATCTGACGTACACGAAGAAGTGTTCATGTCGCGGCTAAATAACAACATTTTTCATCTCAGATCTTCTTCACAGAAGAACGGCCCTGAGGAGATTGCTTCCTACACTTTGCAAACTCATTTATCGAACGCTAGCTGTCTTGACTCTAGCTGAGTTGCGCTCTATAGTCGAGCTCTCTTTGGACAGAACACGAACGTCTAATATCAATTTCCCAAAATTCACCCACCTATTTCGAAGTGGATTTTCCGTTCTTAATGGATTTTGCATGAAGGACATGATGCAACCATTGGGCTCCTCTTCACAACAATAGCTTTGCCTTCAAACTGGGACGTTGAAATCCGTTGAGGTGCTACGCATTGTCTCTGCTGATGACTCATGCCGAATTCAAAAGGAGAGTCTTTTTACTGCATGGGCTTGAAAGGAGTTTCTGACGCTTCGGTACGACTTCTAGCTCGCAGTTCCTGAAAGGTTTCGAAGGTATGCCGCAGCCGTATTTAAGGGACATTTTGACGAGCGCTGGACTGCGGCTGGACGTTGTCCAACGAGTGGATTAATCTTATTTTTCTATTATATGAGGTTCGATTTGGCCATCGATTGTGACATTGACACGGGTTTATACGAGAAGTAATCCCTTGTTATGCCTGCGAGAACAGCAGCTGGCTTATGCCTTCTTCGATTTAAATTCGACAAACTGGCTTGTGGTCAGTTATTGCCAACGATTCAATTTTCCAGTTGATCCGCTGGCGCATTCCCGCTTCTGTAAGTCAAAAATTAGATTAAAAGTATTTACAGTGCCAGAGGGATGTTCTAATACAGAAGTAACATCTGCATGGTGTCGTGTTACGCGTAATAGCTTCAACGTGGGGGGAAACTTTACTGAAACCAAGACTGTATGAAATAAGACTTATATGTCAAACTCTCCAATAGAGTCTTCCGCTGGATTCGTATTGCTGCATTAAGCCAACCACTCAGTTTCGTACGGTTAGAGAATGCACTGACTCATCCTCCCATGTACATTTTTTGCCACGATATTTCACACTCGTAGCAGCGGTATCCTGCTTGTCGTAACCTCGGTTTGACAAAGAGCGAATGCTGTTTTGAACCTTTGGACCAAGGTCGAGTATCTCTGGTCAAACATGCGAGGCCTCAGCCTTTCTAATCTGCCCGGTGAAACATCTCCCGCGGGAGAGATGATCAGTGGTCCTTTCGCAACGTTGCGTGCTTCAAGTGGACGTTGATAGCCGTGTTGTGTCGCAAATTTGAAGGAGTCTGCTTCCGCACCGGACCGGAAGGCACAGGGCGTGCAAATATTCGACTGAGAGATAATTATCCACAACAGAATAGGCAATATGCCGAGGTGGAAACGAGCTAGTGGAGCACAATAGAAAAGGGGCATGGATGGGAAGGGTATCTGATACGTTTCGTGTTTTGAGTTGACGATGATGAAAGATGTGCATGACGGGCCTTGAGAATACCTGCCACCCGTCCCAACACTACAGCACCCCATCATTATCACGGCAACATTAATATGCGTGTAGATATCAGCGCCAACCATCTCCTTTGTACTTCGTAATGGAAGCGAAAAGCCTCTGGTCCTTTCTGGGATTGTAAACACGAGAACCATTTTCGCCGTTATGACTTTTCTACCCAATTCAAAACCCATTGCACAAAACTTTCGGCCGTTGCCCATGTCCTACCCCTACTGCCGACACCTCCATTCAGTATACTCAGCGCTTGCCCGGCACTTTAGCATGGGCCAGTAGAAACCGGCACAGCTCCTGCGGATGATTTCGCAGTTGGATGTGAGCGACTTATATGGGTGTAACTGATTACAAATTCTGAAAGTGATGACTGAGTACAGCAGCGATAGTATGTCGTGAAGTCGGTGCTCGTACTAAAATTAAAGTGGACGCTGCATGGCCACAACAGCCATCCATCTTTCCTTATCAACAATGCCTCGATAACAGCCAACCTGAGTTTACAGCTTCCACCACGACATCTCGTTCTCACTTTGGCAGGCGCCTTTTGTGTGAAGGTTAGCACGTCCCGGTCCGGCACAGGGGAGCAAATGTGAGACAAATGATTAAAGTGCCTGTGAATATCGTGCCGCTATCAACACTTGAGCCAATGCAGACAAAATGCCCGTCATGTCGCACAAGGATACCTGAAGCATTTCCGCTATTTGTTCTGTTTTCCATCCAGACAATGTCCATTGTCACCCCCAACACCCTAGCGTCAGCCCCTCGCTGCTCTTCCCAACAACTCTTTTCCATATCAGCTCTGTTTAACCATAAATTAAGCGGTCCACGTTTGAACCGGTAATTTCACGTGTACCGTTTATTGTTGTGGGCACTTTACGCATTTTCAAGTGGGGAATTCACCACATTTGTCGGTGTGTGTGACCGTTTTGCGAATTTCACTTGCCGAACGTGAGAGCGAAGTTCACCATGAGAGCGAAGCTCTTTTATGACGGACTTATACGACAGCCGAACTAACTGCCGACAATTTGCCTGCGAACTCTTATCGTATCTCCAGCGAGATGGTCCTGATAAAAGCTGGACATGATCGTGCCGGATCAGCTCGTAATATTCCCGAGTTACCCATTGAAGCTTAAACGACCAAATTAGGCTCAACTCGCAAGAGATCTGTACCGTAACCTTCTTGCAAGATTCGTCCGTTCCCTGAGGAACGGATTACAACTCCGCAGCCCACATGAAGTATTCACGCAGTAAGGATTTAACCCCGTGACAAGTTGGGCAATTTTTCCGAGCGCGCGACAAATTAACATTGCTGACCAGCAGACTAACACCCTGGATATTGCAGATTGCTCGAAAATGCTCTACCAGCTGTTTGAAACTTTCGTGAAATTTCTGATTTACAGGTGGTCAAAGTCTTGAAGAGTTTTACGGAGATGATGAAGCCCAGGCTGTGCGGAGCCGGCCACGCTTGAATGGAGGTCTGCAGACGTTACGGCTTCTGCTTGACCCACTCTCCGTTTTGATTTATGTGGTCACAACTGTGCGATAAGAAAGTCTTCTAATCGAGGCCAGAAGCAAGACGATAGCCAGCGAGGTAGCACAGAATAATGAACATGGGAATTGAAATGAAATGTGCAGCGAGAAGGAAAGACAGGCACAGTGCTGCGCGAGTATTAGGTGTCTGTGTTCCTAGGAAGATGTTTCCGTCAGGCAGCGGGGGAGTTGTTACCACTGTCTTGCTGTAGCTTCCTTCCTTCCCCTTCTGCCTCCCTCGTGGCATATCTCAGCTGAGGCTGACTGGTCATTTTACAGGGACATGCTCCCACTGTAACCTTAAGCTGCCTGAACGAAGCACAGCTGACCAGTGGAAAGTGGACCTTTTTGCCTGTTTAGACAGTGAAGGAGGGAAGTTCAGTCATGAGAAGCTGCTAACCATGACGTTATCGTGGTGTACATCCATGTCGTGAGCAAAGTGGATTTTATTTTGAAGCTAAGCCTGGCTTCTTCGTTCGAATTCTCTCCAGTCGAGTGTGTAGACACTTTTGTAACCTTGCTCTTTCTCGCCATTCTTAAAACTGGAGATTTTTGTGTGCCAGTTGCGTCTTGATGACTATCGGATGTTTGCACTGTTCTGCTGTCAGATATAAACTTCTTGAAGAGTCTCAACTTCTCAAGCGACAGAATATGGTAAAGTACGCTTGTTTGTCGGACTATTATGGCTTGGACATGCCAAAAATCTAATTTTGTATGCTCACCTGTTGACGACAAGTGTATGAACTGGAAATTTTGACAGTATATGGTTTTCACTCCGACACATGTTTATGTCTCTGCACCAAAAAGTAGATGTAGAGTAACGTTCAAGTATCAAAATAGAAACTCAATTTGTGGTTATAAGTAGTTGGAATGGTTAGCTCAAGAATTTCCGGTCGGGTAAAATTAGTACATTTTAGTTGGCCGACATTTCGGACACAGAGCATTTGCATACAGAGCGTAATTTCAATAATGTTAATTAAATTTCGCGTTCTATATTTGCAGAGCACGGGATTACTGCTTGGAATGCAATAAGGTCCTCGCTACGTAGCAGCTGATCAATTATCAGTACCGGATATTTCCTTCTTGTTCGGATATTAAAGTACAAATTCGTTCCTCATCTTTGTCTGTGTCAGTGGATATCTGCCACTTCCTTGTGCATTCATGGATCATCGTCCTGCAGTCAGACGAACACGAGATCACCATCACCGCCGTTCACATTTGTCATCTTCCAATGCTACCAATGCAGCTGGAATGAAGCATGGTCAACAACAGCAGCAGCTGACTTCCGGGGAAGGTTACAGCTCAACAGAGAGTGATTGCGAAGGAGCAGCCGTCTATGAAAGCCTCGCTCCAACCACCCAACGACAGCGCGAGACTAGCCAAGTCTCAGGTCTTCCCCGCTCTGTTACCGGCGAGTTCCCTGTGAAAATGTACAGCACCGAAGGAAGGAACAGCCGGAGACCTGGACCTGAGTCTTCCCAATTTAACTCAATACCAGGTAAGAACGCAGAAGGAAAAACGCGGTTCGATACGTCGACAACCTATTCTCATGCATTTGGGCAGACTTATCGCAGCGTACACTGTTGCGCAGAAGCCATAACGACCATTCACCAAGCTCCTGCTGGCTATCTTCAGTTGCACTGTACCACTGAGTTTTCTCAGTTGATGGTCAAGGCTTGGGAGAGGCCGAGAGGGCCAGCAGAGCACATAGGGGAAAAGAAGAAATTTGAAACTAGATCTGCAGGCGCTACAGGGAAGCTGCCATGCATTGTTCTAGTCAGCCAGATAAACAACCTGCCAGCTAATGAGAAAGAAACTCGAGTAGTTCTTGGCAGTTTTACTTGGATGAAACATGATCCAGAACAGGCAAATTGCAGCTGTTGAAGAAGTTTGGACATCGAAACTCCTCGAGATTAATTTCGGAATTTTTCTGGAAATGGCCACTCAGACACGACGCCTGATATGGAAAGAACTTGTTCACACTTGCTTGATGCACTCAACGGGAGACATGACTTGATGTGTCTGTGCTGACAAGTCGCCCGCCCTATTGTTCACCATCCTAATGATCTTCTAGCTGGTCATTTCATTTTCTTGCATACCACGTGCACAATCGTAACAGAAGTAGAGAAAGCCATCAAGCTCCCTACTTTCCCTTTCTTTGAGGATCCTTTACGGCCGTTTGTATGGAACGGTGCTTTGTAAAGCTTGTCAGTCGCAAGAAGCTCGCATTACCAATTTGAGGCAATTAGGAACGTAAATGGACATTATGCTCAAGACTTTCCCATGTTAGAGAGTAAGCGATAACCTGGTTAGGGCTTTCTCCAGCAGGGCGGAAAAGGGCTAATAAAGTCGTAAACCGAAAAGACGCGGCTCGACTTCATGATCAGATGTGACACGCCAGAAACAAACATTGGTTTGTCTGAAAGTCAGTACCTTCGCGAAGGTAAGCTTTGACTTCTTGTTCATTCCTCAGAAAATTTCACGTTCAGAAGTCGACAGGCTTGTGCCGTAAGCGTTCTTGTCAAGATGGCGTTGTCGGTCGTAAACAATGGGGATGCTTCGAAAAGCTCAGCGAGCTGCCTCGCAGTCAACAAGTTTAGTTTTCCTCTGACTCTTCGGAGACGGTAGGCACATTAATATCACGAACTAAACACAAGCTGTTAATCGTAGAAGTTGGCTCGTTCAAGCTATCAAACAAACATTGATCCATACACAATTGTGATTGGTTTTTTTCGAGATAATGTCAAGGCGGAATTTACGACTACGATGCGTGGCAGATATTTCCGAAAAAGCAATAGCCAGCGTGCTCTTCTCAGCATGCCAGGAAATACTAAACTTCTTGACATGCAAGAGTCAAACTCAATAAACCGCTTTCTAGGGTAGATCAGTAGTGTCAGAATGTCATAATGGTATAGCTTTGGTTTTTGAGCGGAACAATAGCTTTGATAGCTGACGTTGCGCACGAGTAAGTTCGTAACGTGAAGCCACCGACTTCTGTATGCTCTTTTGGCATAATGAGATTAAAGACGATATTGAGACGGCGTTTACCCATACTCGCGATGGAAGTTATGGCGGGTAGAAATTAGCGAGCTGAGCTGAGCAGCATCGTTTGTTGCGTTCACCAGATGTGAGCTGCGAAAGCTGGTTTGACCACCGCCTTCATCGTGGTTTTGCATCACACTCGCCACCAGAAAGGTATCATTTATCCGGTTTGATTACTACGTATGGAAAGCTCTGCCACTGTTTTTCTTGCATTTGGGGCTGGCTGTTAGTTTATGAAGAGTAAAGACCCCATTCTCGAAAGGAGAGTGAAGAACGTCGAGCGAAGCCAGACGAGCGTTTTTTGTGTTTGTCTTTAAGTGACGGTGTCCAGTTTGGATGGTTCACGTGGCATGCGTTAGTCTAAAATTTCATCGTATCCGCGACACGGTAGCATGATTAGACCATGTACCTCATGTCCTGCCATAACCAGCATAATTGTGCGGGCTAGTGTCTCAGTTGCGGTTCTCTTGATGATTTTTGGTTGACTGGGTTACTTCCTTGATGGTTTCTGGGAGTTGTGTTCGGGTTGTTGTTTACCATTTTCAGTCAAAGCAGAAGCCACCTTATGTGAATCTGATCATGAAAAGGTTATTTTGATTTCTGAATAATAATGTGGCTTCCATGACGGGGAAGTAACTGAACATGACAGTAATCACCGCAGCTACATAGTAATCTGGTGGCGAAATGGGTTAGTGAAGTACCGAAATTAATAATCAGTGTCGGCGCTGTCCACATATCCCTTTGGTATTGAAAGCTGAGCCTACGCAGACCACGTTTGCGCGTTATGAAATATTATCTGTAAACGACTCTATTACTCCACCCATGTGCAGCGCCGCGCAGTGTGCTAAATCTTGTTTTGCCAAATTTTTATATCCATGTTTTTCTCTCTTTTGCAGCCGACAGCAAAGTGGTCAAGTCGACTAATCTGGACGACCTCAGCCCCTTACCGCAACGGAAGGAGTTCTCTACGGCGAACGCTAACAAAGCTCAGCTTTACGAGCTCTTGAAGTTCAGCCCTGAAGCAGCCTCACCTGAGACAGATGACGCCATCTCCCAGACTTCCAATGAGCACAATGTCAGTGACTGTCCGACAATGCCGGTCCACGAAGGAAGTAGCCAAACCGGCTCGTATTTGAACCCTTCTTCCCACTCGGATTTTAGCAGCCTTGGAATCAGCCCGCAGTCCATGTTTCAGTCCTGTTACGGTAAGTCCATTATTGGTACGTGGGAGGTCGGCAGACAGTCGGAGGATGAACCTTATCCCGTGTGGCGCACGTTTCCGTTCTTGCTGGCTGGAAACGTGCGCCACTGGGAATGACGATCGTCCCGAGACTGTCTGTCCACCTGAAGTGCAGTACAGTAGTTTTCTGCAAAATGGATAGAAGAAGATTCATGATCTTTTTTATGATGGATGTGATGGGTGATGTATGACGTTTCTTTTGCCTGTTTGTGATCTGTTGTGAGACACACCAAAAAAGCAGCGGAGACTGAACAGCTCTTTTCTGTTGTGGTTCTTTCATGGTGTTGTTTTGTGAAGCGATCATGAAGAAATACACTGACATATGGGAGGGAGTCTTTTCAGTTTCAGACATTGTTTTTGTTGTTCTTGTAACGCATTGTGAAGCATGAAATGATTATGGTGAACTGCGACCTTTTGGTTCGAGGCTGAAAGGGAGCACAAGCTTTCAGTACTGAAAGCTTGCTTGTGCAATCAAGAGCGATATTGTCCCGAAATATGGATTATTTTGTAATACGCTGTTGAAAAGATGAGTTGAACGGTCAATAAAGTTTATAATGTCCGGGAGGATCATGTTGGAAACTTTTCATCTGGGCTGGGCTGAAAAACGACGGGGGATGGAACAGTTTTGAGCGGCAATCAAGTTAATTTGCCTCACATCATTAATCATCTTTGACTTTCGCCAAATCAAAATTTGGTGAATGGAACGTTATCGAAAAGATTTGAGAGCTGATTCCATCCATCAAACAAACGTTGTCAATGATTTTCCGCCAGCTTGGTGATGCTTTGATGCCTCATATGGAATTTTTCTACGGCATCTTACTATCATATGTCATACTACTACATTTTTTGATGACCGGAACAGGAGAGAATGCATTGAATAAGCAGCCCAAAAATACCTGGTTAATGTATGGGGCTTAATAGTCAATCATCGTGAAGGCTTCGCGTCCAGATCTTCCGGGTGCTATTTTTCTTTCGCACAGAAGCTTCCGCCAAGTGTTTGTTTAGTGAGAGAAAATGGTTTTTGATGTGTCGCTACAAATGCATGTTTGCCACACTTTGGCGCTATGGCGTACCACTTCCCAGCCGGTTTAGTAGCCGATCTGTCGCATCGAGAGCCCATTCTTGAAAAATTAAAAGAGCGGAATACAATCTCCTCCGCTTTTCATGTCTCCGTTGATCCATCGATGAGCGGCAATAAACTGGCTGGTTACTTTTCTAATTTCCATCTAAAGCAAAGAGCTAATCGGTTGGTACATACAGTTCTTTGGCGTGAAATTTGAAGATGGGTCCTCCATTAATACTTGATCAACGGTCGGTCTTTTAGTTTCTCAAATGAACCGTTGTGACGACTTCATTTTCGACCGCTTTTTTCCTCACGTTAATCTGTTTACTGACCAAGCAAATACCGCACGTTAAATGGCGAGTAATGGTCAGTGAAACACACCGCGTGTCAAGTTGCCGAAGAGAATCATGTTTTAACTGGTCCAACCACACTTTTGACCGGCTTTCCTTCCGGTTGAAATCTTGACGAAACACAGAATCTCCATTCCAATACTCAGTACACATTGGGGCATTTATTCTGTTCAGTCATTTCCTCATTTTCGACCTGAAACGCCTTTCAGAAAACACATATCTTCCGCTACTCAGCAATCAACCGATCATACCCAGGCTAGAATAGTCTCCCGGCGTTCGCTTGATTGACTCCTCACGAACGGATTCGGGCAATAATTCGCGAGGGTTTATTCTACGATTGATTGGAGTATACTTGATTGACGGGATCGCTCTCCCTTGTTTTACAGGCGTGCAACAGTTGTCGGCGCAGCACCTGCATCATCCCTACTTGACTTCGCCAATTGGTCCCGGTTTGTCATCCCATATGCACCACAGCCACCCGCATCATCGGCAGAGCATCTACGGTGTATCTAGTCATCAGGATTCGCACTATCTCGATGATCCGCATCAGCACTGTGCGGCGTCCTCCCCCACAACAACGGCCAATTCAGACAGATGTCTCCTGCCGACCTCCTCAAGTATGTTCTTGTTCTGTCTCACGTGCCGTGTCACCCCCATTCCAGACCTTCTTGGCAGCTCTTCAGACTTCACTTAACCGTTGAAGAACGCTGCCGAATATTTCCACTTACAATACACACATTTCGAAGACCTTTCAAAACCATTCTTCAAAATTCTCGTTGAACTTCAAAATTTAGAGTCGGGATGTGTCTGTTATGCAACGCTCAGTAAATCACGAATGAATACTTTTTGCTTGTTTAGGCACGTGAATTTTTTTTACGGCGCGATAAAAGTTTTGTTGTAATAATACTGCACGTCTCAAAGATAATAATCGGTCTCTTGCATCACGCCAAAAAGATATCGCTTACCATGTAGCGACACTGTTGCTGCCGACGAAAAGCCCAAAGACCATGTATCGGATTTCTGACATGATGTTTACATTGGGTGTGCGTTTGTTGTAGGCGGTAATATCTGCAAATCGAGCCACAACAACAGCGTCATCTTGACGGACCCGCGCCATTTGTTCGGCACCTCCATGCATCAGCCAGCATCCCATCCGCACCACATTGATCGGCCTCTGAGTGAACACTACCTCAGCAACTCTATCCTACGGTACTGTAACTGTGCTCTATACTTAAATACCTCTTACCTAAGCCTTAAGCTTTACTTAAAAGTACCTCGAGTGGATGGTCAGAGTTTACTCTTGATATGAGAGAGCCAGTTTGATCTGCACTGTATCGAAGTATGTCCAGATCCAGACCGAAATTATCATGCTGAAGTTTGCGTCTTCCAGGCAACCTCAATGCCCGTTACACCAGAACCAGAATGGCGGATTCCTACCTCAGCGGACCTTGACCAATCTGCGGTCGACTAGTACGAACAAATCTGTACAGAAAAAGAGAGGTCTTCGGAGCTGGCTGACATGGAGGAATTTCTCCATTGGACTGGGAATACTATGTTTAGCACTGGCCGCCGCTCTGGCATACTTCGCAGGTACAAGGATACCGTCGAACCGTTTGCGGTTGCTTTCTACGAGTAATAGTGGTTCTGTGTGATCTGACCAGCAAAACTTTGTAGTGGCGATTGGAAGTCAGCGTCAGGATGAGTCGATACGTTGCTCCCGTGCTCAAGAGGTTATTTCAAGCAGTATTTATAATAATGGACCGGTATCTAAAGGTAAGTCGGTACTGCGCAAAAACATGTCGAAGTATCTGCTTCAAAATTTTCTGGTTTGTGGTCGTACATCTGTTTCTCTTCTATTTTTCTTTGCTGTTGTCCAGTACGGGTGAAGCGTGCACTGGATGAGAGGGAGAACTCATCCGCCTCAAACGGCACGAGTACAGAGAGTCCACTAGTGAATCAGACTTTAGCACGAAAAGGTACTCCCACACGAGGAACTCGGCAGAGCGAGTTCGTGTTTCACGCGGACGACTACGGTGAAGATAACGTGACAGAAGACGTGAAAATCGGCAAGAAGCAAGCCACAGCTCGGAAACGTGAGACGCGAGGATATGATTCGCTGACGATCGGACAGACGTTCTCGATCCTTCAGACAGTGGTTTTGTCGTATTCTCCTGACGAATACGGACAACCTAGACCACATTTGACTCTTGGGAACTCTGGTAGAGTCTTTAGGCATGAGAAGGTTGGTCGGGGTACTTCACGCCCTGGACGGGATGTCAATGACAATGTAGTCTGGGACGAGGGCGATCAAGGTGTTGTAGATGAGTGTGAAAAATGTCTCCCTGTCGACCCACATAACACCTTGGCTGAGTTTGCTCTAATAACTGACCAGAACGCAAAGTCCAAGGGCAGTTGAGTGACTTGAGTCTTCACTCTTTGCCGGTATGATATCACAGCGCGGGATATATGAGTCAATCAAGGCGAAAAATTATGGGCGCTGTGCTTTACGTGCGTTACCTTAGTAAGCCAGACGTTAGATCGTGTCATGTCATCGACGTCATTTGTGACACTTCTCTGCGCTTGCATGGTGGATCAATATTCCTTCCGCTTCTTCCACGTGTTCTATTCTGTCCTTCCTGTTTTAACATGGTAAAGACCAAGATGTAAGTGATTTCGTTGCAGGACCAAAGTATAATTACAAGAATTTATATCCTGACGAGGAGCAAAGTCAGGAGTTGCATCACGACAGTTCCTTCACCAGTGTGATTGTGCCAGCCCGTTCGTTCTGGCTTGGGCGGATCGTTCAGAAGCAGCCTGAAAACCTCAGTTTCAACCTCACCATCTCTCCTTCTGCCACCCTCGTCTTCTATGGAAGACGGAATCTCCCCCCGTCGCATGCGGAGTATGACTTTGTCCATCGGATTCGACGGACTGCGCGAACAGTGCGTGATGCTACGGTACGTTGAATGGTTTCGCCAGAGTGATAGGTTTTGCTATTTTACGCTGATTGGTTTATCGGTCGATCTCGACTGCAGTAATGCAGTAATGTGGCTATGTCGACTGTCTGGGTCAAAACAGCTTTTGTTTGGCTGTATGCAAGTGTATGATGGCTTGTTGGTTCTTTTTACAGGACGCAAACATGGTTAAAACCTTCCACGAAAATCTGGACATGGGCATTTGGTTCATCGCGCTGTTCAACGACCAGTCAAAGGATGAATCTGTGAGGATATCTATCGTTACTGAAGGTAGGAACGTATTACTCATGAAGATGTTCGCGTCGAATTTCAAGGTTGATTTTTCATAGGCGAAGCCTCGTGTTCGAGCGACTGCAACGGTCAAGGTGCGTGTATTGACGGGAAATGCCAATGTATTACCGGATTTGGTGGTGATGATTGCTCTCAGGGTTAGTCGAACGATTACATGTTTATCTTGCTTGAAGAAATGCTAATGGGGAATGTTTATCTCCTCGGCAGCTGTCTGTCCAGTGCTGTGTAGCGGACGCGGAAAGTACGCGCATGGTACGTGCCAGTGCTTCCCTGGCTGGAAAGGAAGCGACTGTGGTATCCCCGAGTTCCAATGCGACGATCCTACGTGCAGTGGTCGGGGTAGATGTACCAATGGAAAATGCTCATGTGATCCCGGTTTTTCTGGCAACAGCTGTGAGACAGGTGAGATAGTCCATTCATGACTATTGAGACAACCACCTGCATACTGGGTTATCCCGTAGGAGTACGCTGACGTGTTTGCAGGTTGTATCTCTATCTGAATTCTGTTTCCTTTTCTAGTTGAGTGTCCGAAAGAATGTTCCTCGCATGGTATCTGTGTGAAAGGCTCCTGTTTCTGTCAACCTGGCTGGCTCGGAGTGGTATGCGATGTCCCGGTGACTGATAGTCGCAGGCTGTGTTCGAACCATGGGAGTCTCAGTGCCGCCACACAGAAGTGCGTCTGTGATCCGAGGTGGAGTGGTGATGGCTGCAGTGTTGGTAAGTTATGTCACACACTTCCAAAAGATGAATTCGAATCACAAAGAGTACTTTCTGGTTGCAGAAATCTGTACACCAATGTGTGGAACGAATGGGCACTGTAACAACAGCATGTGCGTCTGTGAAGCTGGTTGGACCGGACCAACATGCGAGAACCCAGAGTGTCCACCGTGCGGACCCAACGGAAAGTGTGTCAACGGAAGCTGTGTTTGTGCGAAAATGTGGAGTGGAAAACTCTGCACGAAAAGTAAGAATTGAGATTTTTGAATTTTCGGGACGTCGGCAAACGAATTTACCCAGATCGCTGTTTCAAGTAGCGCACGTGCTCATTACGTTTAGCTGCAAGTGTGCGTCACTTGGAAAATGATGAGATTCAACTCTTTTGCTGAGCTTCCATTTGTCCGGAATAAATTTTTTATTTTGGTTTTATTGTAGACGATTGTCCGAACGACTGTAGCGGTCACGGTTCCTGCCTTGAAATTGGCAAGACCTCTTGGAAATGTGAATGCGAGGCTTTCTGGAAGGGCGATGGCTGTGAGACGCCGATGGAACGATGTGATGACAAGAAAGATAACGACGGAGGTTAGTCTTGAATCTACTTGAGTTTGCTGTTCGTGGGGATTGTGTTCGATGAATGACGTCTCATCGTAACGTGGTTTACTTGACCACGACTTCCTTCCGCTTGAGGGTGAGAGGTCGTTGCGGCTAAAGTGTTTCTTTTCTTGGTAGACGGGCTGGTGGATTGCGATGATAACGACTGCTGCCAGGCGGATGTCTGTGCCGAGAATGTCAACTGCCTAGCCGCACCGGAACCGAAGGACGTGCTGCTGAGAGAACAAGCGCCATCCGACTCGGCTTCATTTTACGACAGGGTCCGGTTTCTGATAAGAGATAATGGCGTACAGAACTTCGCCGACCGTGACGCCTTCGACCCAAAGTACGAGCATCCAGTCAATGAACAAAATACGGAAAACCAAAAATGGTATCATGTATTGATTTCCGCCTTTTGCTGTTTCAGGCGTGTCTCGGTTCTTCGAGGAAAAGTCATCGATGTCGACGGCGTCGGCTTGGTGGGCGTTCGTGTCTCCGTCCAGACTGTTCCTACTGAAACACAAACAACTGGTTTTACGCTCAGTCGGAAGGACGGAATGTAAGATAGATCATGTTCAAAAATTATTGTTTTTACCAGTTCCGAGTGCGTCATTCTACTACATTATTTTTCGTTTTCTATTTCTAGGTTCGATCTGATGGTCAATGGTGGAGGATCGCAAACTATCGTCTTCCAGAAGAGCGGATACCGACGGGCCACGACATCGCTCGCTGTCGGTTGGAACGAATTCAGCGTTGTGGAGGCCACTCGGATGCTTCGGGAAGGCGAGGCTCCACGGTCCCGCCTTCTGGACCTTCTCACACCAGGCGCTTCAACTGGATCATCCTGCGTTCTTCCAGGTCCACTTCCTCAGGTCGAGGTGTACCCCTTCTGGCAGCACTTCCCGTCGGGCGGACTAGGTTCTAGCTCAGTCGTTTACCAGGTAAAGCGATATGAGCCGTGTCAATAAAAAACCAGGTGTCTTGGCCATTATGTTCATGTCAAAGTACCCTGATTTCTACTATCCCGAAACATTTGGCGGAGATTCACGAGTGTTCAATCCGGTTTTGTTTTTAGGATGCGCAAGTGCTGCAAGAGTCCCTGAACATCTCGGGGTCCGCACTACAGTTGAACCACTTCAGCAGTCGAACTAGTGGCTTTGCTTCGCTGTTACTCATCGTGCTGACGAAGAACGAGGACCTGAAGAACGTGACAAAGATCACAGTGAAGATCTCCAACGCCGGCCTCCAGGAAGAAACGTCGTATGACGCGGAAAAGGACTTGTCGCATGTCTACGCCTGGGATGGCTTCAACGCTTACAAACAGCTTGTTTACGGGTTCAGTAACGCCAAAGGTACTGTGACAAGTATTTCCGAACATTTACAGTTGAATGTGTAGTTGAGTTTGTGTAGAAAATTGGCCCAACTTAGAATACGCTTTAGTGAGTATCGGATACGAAATGGTGAACTGCAAAGATACCTACTGGACCCACCAAATGGTGAAGATGAAGGGCGTGGACCTCCCTGTGTCAGGAATCGGAGGATGGGATCTCAGCATTCAACACCGCTACAACGCCGAAGGTAAGAATCCCATGAGAGGAAATTAGTAAAACAGCCAGTCAGAATTTCGACCATTAAGCTTTGGACAACGCCGAAGGTAAGAACGCCGAAGGTAAGAATCCCATGAGAGGAAATTAGTAAAACAGCCAGTCAGAATTTCGACCATTAAGCTTTGGACAACGCCGAAGGTAAGAACGCCGAAGGTAAGAATCCCATGAGAGGAAATTAGTAAAACAGCCAGTCAGAATTTCGACCATTAAGCTTTGGACAAAAACAGTCAGTGCAAACTTTTATACCGGCAAGGCTAGCTTTTACTGGAAGACTGCAAGAGCATAGATCGCTCAGCTTAGATCGGTCAAAAGACACAGCAGAATGTAGGAACTGATACGGAGAAGCTGCCAAGCAGTGCGCACTCGAAACAGTCTGGCGGATCACAGAGAGACCCAAATAACTTCAGGGATGAAACAGTCACTTCTTGGCGGCATTCTGGCGTTTCCTTCCACCGGCAGGGGGCGAGTCTTCTTTCTTGTCTTTCGTCGTCGCTTCGGGTTTCGCTCTCTTTGCTGGAGGCGTGTCGATGGCCGTCTTGCTAGCGCTGGCTTTCACCTGGACATTCGATGAAGTCAGTGCGGGTTCTTTCTCGCCCGACTCCTTGTTGACCAGCGGGATGTCCTTGGTGAGGGACTCCTTTGCGTTCAGCTTGACGGTGGTGGAGGAGATCTTGTCTACTAGTCTGTCAGTCAGGCTCTCGTACTCCTTCAGCTCGTTCTTGAAGCGCTCACCGGTGAGGGTGTTCAGCTTGTCTTCAATCTTCCTGCTGACGTCGCGAATCTTGTCCTTGCGCTCGTTCTCAATGATGGCCGCTTGCTCAGCCTCGTCGACGTTGGCCATGCGGGGGTGCTTGTGGTCCGACAGCTTGTCCATCCGTGTCACGCTCAAGACGCCGTCCTTCTTCCTCGCACGAACCTACCAACAACCTTGAATAAAGCATGAAAATCAGAGAAGGGACCACTAACTTGTACTATGGACTAGCTTAAGAGGCACAGTCGAGAAGTTGGCAAAATTAAGAGAAACAAGGCAAAGTGAGGAAGGGAGAAAATAGACGAATTAGATGAACTGTAGAATCTCCGTAGCAAAATGGCACACACTGATTTTCTGGGAGGAAATTCTCTTTGAATGCTTACTCACGGGAAGTTGAGCAGTAGAAATCAGCTTTGGTTGTAGGAAAAATAGCCATAAAATCTACATACTTCGATTTTTGCCATACAAGGCTTCGATTTGACCTGGGCTGTTTCCGTCGGTCCTGCCGTGGTCACAGTCCGGACGTTTCCGCACTGATACGTGTGGTCAGCATACCGGAGCGTTCTTCTCAGGGGATCTTCCTTGGGCAGATAATTCTTCTTGACGGTTTTGAACACCGTGTTGGTTTCCCTCTGATACTTGTATAGCGCATTGACAAAATCCTCATAGCTTGAGAAATTGGCTCCTTTATGCAAAGGCTTCTTCACATTAGGATTGGTGGTAGCAACGTTTTTCACGGCGACTTTCTTCTTCTTGATGCCGCCATTCCGTTTGGGGCTCTTGCGAGGGACGCGAGGACTTCGTGGGACGGGCGTGATCTTTTTAGCAGTCTTGGCGCCTTTGGAAATCTTCTTGTCGACTGGCTTACGCGTTCTCTCGGGCATGGTCATGCTATTCTGAGCCACCTGCAGGAAGGACTTGGGAACGACGATTTGGGGCTTTTTGGCAAGACGACCGGCCGGCATATTCGGGCGTGCTCTAGTGATGAATCCTTTCTAGTACAAAAGGCAAATAAATCATAAATCACGCGCGAAATTCAAGGATGGTGGTGGCGAAGGTGATTTTGCTACTGGTTTGAAGTAGTACAAAATTCAAACGAAAGGAAGAAAAACCCTGGTGTAACGTCTGCACTCTTTTCACGCTGATGAGACACTTTCGACATTGTGGGACAGGATGACCCGTACGGATTTTACCGTATAGTTGCTAAGAACCTGAGAACATCTCAAAGAACCCGAGACGATTTTCTCCGACAGAAAATCCGAGCCAAAAAATTCTGGCGAAAGAACGAGGAAACTAAACAGATATATAGCAGTACTGAAACAAGAATTACGTCCTGTTCTGTAAAATGTGGGTGGTTTTAGTCATGTTCCATTACTGGATGCTCTTCAAATTCGTCTTTACTCGCACGGTCTTCATCACGAGGTCGTTTCCACGTCGGTTCTTCTAAATGTGATCCTTGTAGTGAATACGGCTGTCCTTCATCGAGCTATAATGCCCTAAGCTTTGAACTAGCTCCTAACTTGAGGGGTGTCCTTGTTCAGCACGGGTGCCGGAGTGCGACCTCAGGTATCAGAGTGGCCCAGCAGAATAGTCTAAAGCCGAGTCCCTGTTCGGGACCGAACGTGGAGCCGAACGTGGGCTGAACGTGGAACCATGCACGTCCGCCAAAACCGGAAGTTGAGGTAGTTGATCATTGACTTCCCCACGCTGACACACAGTAAAAAGCTTTCGTCAAAGCGTCCAGTACACACTCGCTGGCCCATTCTAAACTTCACTGACGTAATGTCCAAGTCAGCTTCGAATGTTGTTTGCCAGCGCGGGAGCATTTCCTGTCGAGGAAGACTCCTGCATAGTCTTGTGGGGTTCGCGTGGCCTTGGAGTGTGTAGAGCGTGATTGACCGAGAGACTGCAGGCTAATTCTCGTCCGACAGTAAATTTGTCAGAATCGATAGCTTTAATTGGTTCTTTTAAGAGGATAACTTGGGAATGGTCATTTTATGCGTGAATTTCACCTGCTGGTGGAAAGTGAAGATGGTTGCTGGTTTGTCAGTCATTCTCAGCATCGATTGTTATTTTCAGGGGTGCTTCATCGCGGCGACGGCTCCAGCGTATATTTCAGCGAAGGTCTTCTGGAAGTCGCGCCAGCGGTGGGAAGCGGACAAATTCGACCAGTGGTCTGCAACGACGGATGTGCAGCTGGCCTTGCGAAAGACATCGACCTCCTGGCACCCATCGCTCTGGCCACAGCACCCGACGGAAGTTTATACGTGGGCGACTTCAACCTCATCCGCAAAGTCAAGCCAGATGGAGCCTTACTGAACGTGCTGCAACTACAGTAAGACTCTTTTACTCGTCCCGCGCACTCTTTCCGAATTTTATCCGTTTCCTTTGTGTGTTCAGGTCGCCGGCCATGCTGCAAAAGTACTTCATGGCAGTCAACCCCACCAACGGCAAGCTATACATTTCTATCGCGCAGTCGCTGAAAGTTATCCGCGTCACAACGACCGACACAGCACCCACTGACTTGTCCAACAACTACGACGTAGTGGCCGGTAACGGACTACAGTGTTTCCCGAAGGATGGCCAATTCAAGTGCGGAGATGGCGTCGCAGCTACCACTGCTTCTATGATGTTTCCCAAAGGTATAAATAAACACAAATCTGCACCCGAAAATAACAATGAAAACATTTTTCTGAGCCAAAAAAATTGAATCATACTTTAAAAATCTGTTTGATTGCTGTAATTAAGCTTGCTGTCTTCTTGTCTCGATTTGTTGCTGCATGCACTTGAGAAAAACCGGTGGAACCGTTCTTGATGACTCTGTTCTACAGGTGTTGCTTTCGACAAGGAGGGCAACCTCTACATCCTCGACGGCAGCGCGCTCCGCGTAGTCGATCCTTCCGGCATCATTCGCACTATCATTCCACCCACAACCTACACCACCTGCTGGGCGCCCCTTCCCTGTCAAGAATCTCTGCACTTTTCCAGCCTGTCTCTAAAGTGGCCATCATCCATTGCAGTGAGCCCAGTCGACGACTCGGTTGTGATCATCGACGATGGCGCTCTCCTCAAACTGGACATCGCCCACCGCACCGGCCAAATCATCGCTGGTCACTCGGCCAAGTGCCCCAGCGAGAGTTCGCTGTCCTTCGAGCAGAATGCTGGCTTGGCGATCTCCAGCGACGGTGTAGTGTACTTCACCCAGACTAGTAAGGATGAATGGTCGGTCAGTAGAGTCAAAAGAGGGAAGGTGGTCAAGATGCTCAGTTCGAACATACCAGTCAGTAAAAACTCGGAGAAGATGCAGCTACCGACCAGCTTGGCGGTTGGATCCAATGCTAGACTCTTCTTGGCCGATGTGAAGGCTGTCAAAGTCTTCTCGGTGGGACCCAACTTCCCCAAGCAGAATGCCAAGATGGAGTACGTGGTGGAGGCACCTGAAAAAGGCGAACTGTACATCTTTGACAGGTAACGTCATATGTCATAACATGACGTAAGGCAATAAAAGGTTTTACCGCGCATATTGGGAGCTCGTCAATTGTTTCTCAAGTGCCGCACACGTTAGCAGCCGATAACGCCGAGAACGTGCGCCACTTGCTCGTCGAGATCGCTTTCCAAGTGCCGCGCACTCTCGGTCAATAACACTGAAAATGTGCGCCACTTGGAAGACGGTTTCAGGTGGCGCTCGCTCACAGCCAATAGCAGTGAAAATGTGCGCCCCTTCGGGAAAATAATCAGGTAGTGGTTTGCCGAGCTCCCATTTGAGTTGCGAAGTAAAATATTAAGTGTAATGGTATGTTTATCTTATATGGTATGTCTTTGTTATACAGGTACGGCCATCACATGGAAACAAGGGACATTCTGACCAACAACTTGAAGTTCAAGTTCGCTTACACAGTGGAGACAGCCTTCGGAAAGGTGCGAAGTATTACAGATGGCGAAGGAAAGACCTGCATGGTGGAACGGGACTACAAAGGCCAAGTGAAGAGCATTGACTGTGGAGGCGGCTGGAAGACGACGTTCACCAACACCATGCGCGGGTGGCTGAAGGAAGTGACATACGGTGACGGTCTGCAAGTCACCATGGCATATGACGCGGAGAATGGACTACTGACAGGCCGAACGGACTCTAGAGGGAACGCCTTCTCGTACAAATATGACAGCTACGGCAGACTGTCACAGGTGGTTTACCCCAATGGGCAAAGGACTGAATGGTCTTCCGAAACCGCCAAAGTGGCCAAGAGGCTTCTCGAGTCGTCGTTGCACGTCCAGGAGTCTGACCACGGTAAAGTGTCGCTCTTCTCTCCACTGCAATACACCCTCTCGCTCGATTCCCGATCCAACGTACCCCACACCAACGGGACAGTGCCGGCTTCGTTACTGTTCCGTGGCGACAACGACACGTCGATCAAGATGGATTTGGCCTACTCGATCCGAAGCGACCAGCCCTTCAGAGTGCGCCGCATGGTCTCCGTCAACGACAGCGCCCTCTACGGTGTGGACTTTACCCCAGCGACCAACGAGGAAGTCCTGGTGGATCGCGAAGGGAACCCCATCTTTTCGACGAAGCTGAACGCGGCTGGAAAGATCGTGTCGACCAAACCGACAGTCGGGGACTTCCTGCAGAGTAGCTTCGCCTATGACAACATGGGCAGAATGACAAAGTGGGAACAAGGTCAGCGCTGGATGACCATGACGTACAACGAACAAAGTCTTCCAGCGATGAAAAAGACCGCTAGTGGCCAAAGTTGGAAATTTGAGTATAACGAGAAACGAAAACTGGCGAAAATTACCAAAGGTTAGTGTCTAAGCCGATATACTGAATATGGGACAGTAAAGTAGAAGCCAGGCGTGACGGTCACTAGCTTCTACGGCCGACCACCATGATTTCTATTCAAATTGACCATATTTGAATTTCAGGCTCTGGTGGTCAGATCTTGATCGATTACGACACATTCGGAGGTGTAAAGGCCATCAAGACACCCAAAGGTGCCACTTTGATGATGAAAGAGGATCCCATGGCGTTCTTCCGTCGGTATTCCATCCGAGAAGCGCAGTCGGAAGTTCCGTTCAGCCAAGACTACAATGACGACGGCCTCCTCATCGCTCAGACCTTTCCCAGCGGGATGAAGGCACTCAGCAACCGGTACGACACGCAGGGAAGACTGACGGATGTCTTCTTTGGTCGGAACACCATTGACTACAACTACGGAAGACATGGCAAGGTCGAGAAGATCGTCCAGCAAAACGACGAACTGAAAGCCACGACGGAAGTGAGCTACTTCTCGGGCATGTTGGTTGAAGGGAAGCATTCGAGCTATGAAGGCCCGGTGGAACTGGAGAGTGTTGGAGTCAAGTACGAATATGGTGACGGGTTCGTGCTGAGGAGGAGAAAGGTCCAGGTGGGTAACTCGGACGTGTCGGTGACGGATATCCAGACGAACCCGGCCACCAGACAGCTTACCAAGTTCGGACCGTTTTCCATGTCGCAAAGCCAGGTCGGCACGCTGATCGTCTCAGACGACAATGCCATCTTCATGAAGCAGCTGAATAATATGGGAAAAACCCGCAATTCCGTTTTACGGTAAATATCAACTTGTATTTCCAAAATGCGGAACTGGAATTCTGTCTGATGATTTTTCTTTTGCAGCCTTCAGCAAAGGATAGTAGCCAGTGTGGAAATGTCCTACAATGAAGATGGCGCCTTGGCCGAAACCAAGCTGCGGAAGGGAGAGAGTGAACCGCAGTTGAGCTTCTCGATGAAGTATGATGTGGAGGGACGGTTGGTGGAAGTGCTGAAAAATAAACAACCGTGGTGGAATAGCGAATATGACGCCAATGGGAACACTGTTAAAATGGGCGGCTCATCCATGAAGTAAGAATATTTTGCTCGTAACAGTGTGAGGGGGGGGAAAAAGCTGCATTGGGTATTTTTCTACAGGAATTTCACATATGGTAACAAGGACGAACTCATCGGTCTGCACATTGACACTTTTGAAGTGCAGATCGTCTCCGATGAAGACGGGTTCGTCACCAAGAAAGGCGACTTGAACTTTGAGTACGATGGGAGAGGGCAGCTGGTCAGAATCACCAAGGACGGCTCGATGGAAAATGTCAGATACTTCTACGACGAGGAAGGCAGACTGATGGCCAGACAGGCCTCACCGAACGATATCGTCCAGTTCATCTACGGCGACCTCAAGGTAAAAAAAACCACATGAAATACATAAATTTTTTCACTTGCAGTTCGAATTTTACGGAGAACAGTTTCATAAACATCGGTTCTGAGAAAATTTGAATCCTTACAATAAGTCAAAGCTCGGCAAACAAACTGGACTAGATTGTTTTTACGCAGTGGCGCACGCTTTTAGCCAATAACACTGAAAACATGCGCCACTTCGGAAAGCGATCTGGTCGAGTTCGTTAGCCGAGCTCTCGCGTTTTGTATGATTATTTTGCTGAATTCACATGTTTAATTATTATTCATTATCGCTATTTTTCTTTTAGGAAACCACTCGCGTGACGCATCTGTACCAAAAGCGGACTCGCACACTGACACAGCTCTTCTACGACGGTCAAGGCCAGCTGATGGCCATGGCTCGCGATGGGAACCCTTACTACATTCTCCAGTCTCCGCTGTCCGTGACCATCTTCAGCAACCAGGCCAAGGTGGTGAAGGAAGTCTTCTACTCGCCCTTTGATCACGTCGAGTCGGACTCCAGTCCCGACTTCTATTACCCCTTCGATCACGATAGGAATGTGCGGGACGCTCAGTGGGGAAGTATGGTCTTTGTGGATCAACGTCGGCCTTATCTGCCCCAGCTTGGCCGATATCTCACACCGGATTTTGGCGATTTGAGGGAAATGAGCCTTGCTAAACTTAATCCATACGTCTTTCAAGCCAATGACCCGCTACTCACTCCCGAAGAAAAGCAACCCATTCTGAGTACGTTCTTGACCACAACCTCAAAAGCCTCTAAAAATAATCGAGAAAATGTCGACTGTGGAAAATAGTCGAATCTGAATGCTTTTCCGAATTTGAATGCTTCTGAATACGTTACGGTGAAGTTTAAATTTCCACCCGAGTATTTTACGAAGCTCATCCCTGTACGACGGGTGGAAAATGCGGAAATTCGACTCTTCAGCTTGTTATTTTTAGTCACGCAGTCTGCCAGTGTTTCGTACAGTGGGAGTTTGTCGTCAGCAGCAGCAGCAACTGATTTCTGTTTCTTTGCGCAGATGTCGATGGCTGGATGGACGCCTTGGGTTTCTCCAGCAGCGTAACATTCTCCAACGGTCTAGCTTTCCGAGAGCTCCATGACTTAAGCTGCGACACTCGCAGCCCATTACCACTGCTCAACCACACATGCACTCTTCACGACGCCATCACGCCTTTCACCTCGTACTCCATCAACAGCGCCACTTCATCCGCCCTCTTTGACGCATTGACCACTCCACTCCGCTTCAGTTCGTCCCTTCCCTTCTACGGAAAGAACATCCTCCTGACGCGGAACGACGCTGACAACACCACAGTGGTCGTGACCACGGGCAGCGGTCCACGTGCCGTCAACGACGCCATGGAGAACCTACTGGGTGGCAGTTACATCCTGCCATGGAGAGTGACCAGCGAAGCGAAGGTGGGGTATTTGGTGGTGAAGAAGGGTGGTGTGGCCACGTTGGATCTTGATATATCGAAACTGAGGACCGCGCTGGCCGCAGTCAACTTCACGACCAAGAGGGAAGTCAACGATGTGTCCTTGCTGATCCAGTCCGAGGTCTTCAGTATGAACGTCACGTATTCGAGCGATGTGAAGAAGAGTACAGAAGCGCTGAAAGATGGGTTGATGAGGGAGGCAGTGAAGAAGGCCTGGGAAGATGAAAAAAGGAGAGTGGGGTCGAATGGGAAGAGTACGTGGACGGAGAATGAAAAACTTGTGTTGAAGACGAAAGGGTCAGTGCCGGGCTACAGTGGGCGCTTCATAAAGGATGTGGAAGCGTATCCCGAACTGGCGAGCGATCCGGCTAATGTCCTCTTTGTCAGAGCTTGACAGATTTTGTCAGAGCTTGACAGAGAAGGTTCTTCTTGACAAACCAAAAATGGAAGAGGTTGCTTTGAGATAGCTTCCTGCCTGTTAACTAGTCATTTCTCTTGCTGGATGCGAAGCGGAACTGTTTGTGTACATGATTTGTAGTTTTCTTGGACTGTCAGTTTTTCTTGTTGATGTTTTATCCTAAAGTGGCCATGACTTCACACTAGCTAAACCGAGATTTTATTGTTTTATCTTTTGCCTCATATTTACCTCATTATTTTATTCATCAGAGTTATTTATCATTTTATTTCATTCTATGACATGAAGTGAAAATGAGAAACACGACATGGTTGCGGTGCAAAAATTCGCGATGAAACAGAAGCCTTTTGGGTCAACAGTACCCAGCTGGAGCCCACGTGATGTTTCTGCTCTGTAAATACGTCTGGGCACAATTCAGGGAGCGGCCATATCCTGCCGGTACAAGACACCTCGCTTAGACCTGCCGTGCATTTTGCGGTTTCTTAACGTTCACCATGTTATGTGACTAGAATGCCAACGCAGTGAAATGTTCCGGGAAAGTGTCAGGACATATAATATTCAGGTCGGGAAATTCCTGCTTGTGCCTGGGAGGCGGAATGTGCGAAAAGAGTACGCAAAGGAAAGACGTAGGGTCGCTGGGGGACTGACATGGTCCCATAGTTACGACTTTCCGCAGCCAGCATCTGCGTACCGGAAGCTGATGTAGAGCAGGCGCACCTCTTGACTAGTCAAGAAGAACTGTTACTGTAACCGCGAAACATTTCGGTTAAATAGGCACACCGGAAGCGCTGGTCGGGAATTTCCTCAGCATCTTAACGCACTTTGGGGTCGTCAGGGACAGCGTTGCTTACCCCCACGACCGGGAAAGTTCATCTCTAAAAGAACAAAATAAGGAACTTCACGGAAAGCCCTCAAAGAGCCCTGGAATCGAGCTCCCACGGTCTTTACCATTTCAGCGCAAGCCGGACACAAGTTGCAAGCACAATGAGGATCCATACTTCGGCGAAGAAATAATCTCATCGTTTTTCTACAGAAATTTACATTGTTCAATCTGAAATGATCTATAAGCGAACCAAGGTTGGCCTTTCATTTCCTGCTAATTCCGAACGCAGACGAGACGACCTTTTTCAAGCTTATAGGAAGTGATGCGGGTGTGGTGTCAGCCCCTGGTTCCTCGTCTTTCATCTGCCCGTCTGCCACATTTCAATGAACATATGGCGCTTTATGGCTTCAAGACATGATGGCGACTCATTAAGATTACCGGCATCAACAAACGAAGCGCAGTTATCGGCCAGCTTTACGGTCTCGCTGGGACTTGACTTCATCAGTCATCCCGGAAAAGCATGTACCTTACTACATCGACGAGAGACCTAGCCAACAGCAGATTGGCGCCCTTCCCCGCTTATACGACCCAGTACTCAACAATCATAAAGCTGATAGCGGCAAATGATGTTGCCCCTTTGACAGCAGCTTTACGCCCTTTTACGCACTGAAGGCTAGTTTGCTTCACTGATGTCTGCCCACGCACCATACGTACGCAGGGACCATAAGGAGGCCAGGGGAAGATCCTGTTTCACGCTGGCTGATTCGGTCCGGCGGTGTGACGTCATGGATCTAACAGGCCACTGATTTTCATCAGCCATGCAAACAGGAACGTTCGAACGTGCAGCTGGTATTTAACCGCTTGTTTTGAGGTTCGGCAGTCATTATTGTTCTTTGCTGTTGGAAAAGCAAAGACAACTCTTTTTCTGGAACGCTGATTCTGTTCACTTGGTACCGTTCCCACTTCCTCGAGTGAAGTTTTCCCCTTCCCACGATATTACTCACTGTACTTCCTAACAGCAGATTCTACCTCAACCCGCTTCTGCATAGAAATCCATCGTGCGTGACCTTCATCCGCCATTCGATCTCTTTCGTTCATTAGGTAAGCGTATGCATTGTTCCTGTTCTGTCAAACCATCGAAGAGTCAGCCTTTCTTGTAAGGATCTTCGGCTAATTCGTGGTTATTTTCGAACACACGCATGCGCATGTTCGAATAGTTCCGAACTCACAGATTGACCAGACATGGGCTAACGGTATCACATCAGGATAACCGAAGGCATTATTTTGCGGCTCAAGACCAAATGCCGTTTCATGACCATTGCCCAAGGTATCCGCCAACCAAAGTGCCAGTTACGTATACGTTGGCACACGCGATCTCGGTTCGGTCATGATCAGCATGTGCGGTAATCGCGCACACTCGTCGGAGGGTTGGGCGCAAAATCCTCGCAGTTATTGAGGTGTCAGATAATCGGCGGGGGAAATCGGCATTTAGGCGTTGCATGTTTCTCGCCGTAACATCGCATACGCTTTCCCGCCCGATCGAGGTTGCATGTCAATTACGGGTCTAACGAGTCGGGTTCGAGACCCTGTTTAACTCTTTGATGGCCTCATCAAGCTAGGTTCCCAACCTCGCCATTACCCGCGCAGTGCCGTATGGCTTCCTGTGTGGCCTTCACGCCATCCTTTGAGACCGGTTGATTGCCCCACCGGTAGCCTCTAACGTGTCACTTTGCCACCCAAGCCGTCAAAAACACACCACCGAACAAAATAACACCCTTGTTAGCATGCTGAACCATTCGCCCAAATGCCACGTTGCACTTTCTTGCAGGGTAACGGATAACACCATGCAGTCCTTTGCCAAGACACTGTCTGGTGTTTGTTCCACGTCCACATTCCTGCTGGTCCTTCTACCGGCATTAGTATGCTGTAAAGCCATTCCAGTAAGTATTCACCCACGTCACTCGCCAATTACTGGCCACTTTGCACATTTCAGCCCGTTTCCTGTCCGAAAGCAAGTTTTCTTCCATGACGTCTAATCAGAAAAGATTCTGCTTCCTTTGATATGTCAAAGTGGAGAACTTGTCAAATTAACCACACAATACTTGCTCAATTTTTTCCTTCCATCTTCATTACTTTTTACCCTCTCACGCAATCACACCCTTTCTTCCTCCACTCGATTGCCATGCTTCTCCCACTCAAGAATTCACAACATAACAGACATTCAAATTTCATAAAAAAACTAATTTATAAAACCTTGATCAGACATGATTGCAGATAACCTCAGTAAAAAAAATAATCGAGTTTCCCAATTTTACAGGACGAAGTGGAAAAGTTCAGAGATGCCCGCAGCTTCGACTCCTTGGTCGGAGGCGGCCTAGGTCGCGACCTCAGCCATTCGTTGCGCAAACTTCCGCTCAGCCAGCGTTCGCGTATGGACACTTTAACTGGGTAGGCAAGTGTGTCCGAATTACGACTGTATCATTTCCGGCTGTTAACTTTTCAATAGCAGTTATATTTACTGTGTGAGCATCATCGATGCAGGTTTGGTCTGGGAAGAAGCTTTGACAATGACTACGTCATGTACGCCCTACCGCCCTGGATGGCGCGCCCCTACAGCGCCAACAGCGAGGTGGCCAAGCGCAACTTTGACCAGATTGATTCCTCAGGCGGTATGGGAGGCTTCTCCAAGCGCAACTTTGACCAGATGGATGCCGGTGGAATGGGTGGCTTCTCCAAGCGCAACTTTGACAAATTTGACCGACCAGGCTTTGGTGACTTCAACAAGCGAGATCTGGGAAAGCGAAACTTCGACATGATTGACAAAGCCGGTTTCGGAACATTCTCCCGCCGATAAGACGCTTAATTTACTTTGTGCTTTTCCGTGTGCAACAGAAGTTTCAGCAAATGTAGCAAAACGCCACTTCAGCGCGTATGCGTGCGATGACTTTCAGTGGAAAGGGCGAATTAAATTCTGTACGCTTGTAGCATCGTAGAACGCGGATACGATAATGCTTTCTATTCTTTGCCCAGACCTTACACTTTAGCATTTTAGAGACTGCCTAGCTCCAGCTGTTCCATAATGTCCACTCTTTCAGATCATAAAGCGGTTGCGTCACATAGCAGATGGCTGAGTACTACGGTATCTTCAAATTAGGCTCATTGCAGAAAAGCACGCATCACCTGGAAAGGCTCGAGCAATTTGATGCGTGGCTCACAAACAAGTAGCAAGCGGATGTCACAGTGACGTAATACTAATCAGGGCGACAGCATCGCGTCCGAATTGCACAGTGAGGTAGTTTTGAACTCGGTTAACAGAGCCAAAAAGAGACACCCAACGAGATTCCCGAATATAGGCTCAATCATGCAGTTCGTTCCCGGCGTTCGCCATGGGAACATGAGGACAATGGTGAAAGATTAGCGATATATTGTAGGTATACTTCTCCTTAGCTGTCTTACATTCGAATGTGCGGGAATAGTGCTCTTTACACATTGAGCTTTGCTTCTCTTAGTTCGTACTCAATGCACGTTTTTGGGTTTTACAAAATTGTGATGAAGTTACAAGTTCCGGAAGACTAAGAAGACTAGTCGTGGACCTGTTTCGTGGTACTACCTGCTATGCTTGATAGAAAGCTCGTTGCATTGATTGTAATTATTCTCCTATGGAGGACTTCTGCCATATCAGGTAGGCCTAGGTGGACTTCCGAGTGCCGGCAAACCGTGCATCTGCCCAGTGCGCCACCTGATGGGCTGACTAAGTTAATTCGATATCCACCTCATTCGAAGTTTCGCAGTACAAACTAGTCGTTCTTCGACACTTTGAACTGTAGGACAACTTGTATATCTGTTGCAGCTTTAATATGCTACTTATGCGACACACAAGTTACCGGCGTGGATACGATCATACCCCAGACGAGTCAAGGTCAACGGGACTGCGCCACCCATGATCAGGAAGTTCTTGAAAATTACGCTGTGGACTGTAGCGTCAGGTACCCGCAGACCAACTACACGACCTGCCAGACGTCCTTCTCGTTCGCTTCAGACGGTTACACAGGTGGGTATTTCTTACGTTTCCATATTCACATATCCTCACAGCTGCTCATCATTTCATGCCTTTCGTCAAGGGTAGTTAACCGTACACTGAGAAGTTGCCTGAGCAATGAAGAAAAGAACAAAACGAAGCTCTCTGGAAATGGCACATGCACCCATTACAAGTATCCGCCCGGGATCGAGAACGTCTGTGCTTGCTCCAAGAACCGATGCAACCACCAGAACGGCATGCTGTCTGCGGCAATGGGACAAGACATTGGAGCCATCAACGGGGCACCACCTCTCGATATGACCCTGTTGTTCGCCATTTAGAATTACATTTTCATGTGGCTGTGTAGGCGGGGCACGTTATCCTCTAACTCCAATTTCCCCTAAACGCTGCTCCGAAGAACCTCGAACTAGAAGAACTCTTCCCCCTAAGGGCTTCGTACTCTAACAGCAACTTCTCCTAAAATATGTCCATATTCTCTAACGACTTTGGGCCCTAAGAACCACCGTCTCGAAGAGCTTCGGCTTCTAACGAGCCTTGAAAGGTTCGCCTTCAATGAACTATTTCCCCTAAACAAACAAACGGGGCGGTACTTCGCTTTTGTCGTCTCGTGTCGACACGGCGACTGTCGACGCTTGACATATGCAGGCAATTGACAGTACTTATTCAAAAGCCGGAACTTGCCCCCGTTGATCCATCGGTTGATCTGCAGTACATGCAGTTCGAAATCGCAGTACAAAGAGTGCAGTTCGAATCAAGCGCCAGGCAAGCGAAGTACCGCCCCTCCTTAGTGGAGAGCCGTTGCATCGGTCGAATCGACGCATGTAGCGCCAAACACACTTCAGGAATCTTTCGAACAGCTTTCCGTTTGTCTGTCTGATTGAATTCTGTTTCTCTTCAGAACATTGCAAAACGTTTTTAACGTTTTCTTTGCAACTTTGGAGATTGTTTTCAGTCTAGATTCAGCTTACTACGGAAGTGACGATCCCTACTATGGCAAACGAAAGCATCCACGATATCATGGTGGCACTGGAGGAGACTGGCCTTGTTTCTCTAGCAAGTAACAGTCCTACCGTGGTGACATTTATCAAGTCATCCAGAGGAGGGGATATTGCCATGTATGGAGGTCACACCTACACCAAGAACAGGAACTTGCCTTGCGAGCGGTCTTATTGGGACTGTAGAAAGAAAGACAATTATGGCTGCAAGGGAACGATTACACTGAATTCTCCTAATGATGTACTCTCAACTGCTGAGCACAACCACGTAGCCAACGTGAACGAAACCAAGGCGGAAGAAGTCAAAGCAAACTTACGTGAACGGGCAAAGAAAAGCTTGACGAAACCTCGCCGACTGCTCAGCGATCTTGTTGAGAATATCCCGATCAAAGTAGCCGGCCATCTCCCTTCCGCCCATAGCTTGACAAGAAAGGCGCGTTGGCAGCGACAGGTTCACATGCCAGCTCCCGAGAAGCCGGAAGATATCGATCTCAACACCTACCTGGAGAAGAGTGAGGTCGGATGGGATAGCGTGTTGTTTGACAGCGAGAGGGCTGATCCGCAACGCATCATTATTTTGAAAGGAGAAGTCTTCCAGGACCTGCGCTTGGCTAAGACTTGGATCATGGACGATACTTTCCAGATTGTTCCCAAGTTGTTTCATCAGCTCTACACGATTCACTTCGATCATTCTTGCGGATTATTTCCTGTGCTGTTTACTTTGCTTCCCGACAAGAGCAGCGCCACCTACGAAAGACTGTTTCGCGCAATTCCCGGCGAACTGGAGGCCATGCCGTTCCGACTCGACTTGGAGGAAGGACCAAAACCCAAAAGCATCGTTATCGACTCCGAACGAGCGGTTATCAATACGGCAGGCAAGATTTTCCCGCACGCCCGTATTTTATTTCTGCGCGCTGCTTGAGTTTAGTATTAAAATGTTGACAATATTTGTATTTCGCTTCTCTATATGGGCAGTTCACAGGTTGCCACTTTCACTTTTCGCAAGCAGTCTGGCGAAAAGTTCAAGAGAACGGGCTCGTTGTTCAGTACCTGAATGACGATAAATGCAGTCGCTCGATTCGCATGGTTCTCGCTTTGGCTTTCGTTCCAAGAGAAAGCAGTAAGGATGCCTGGCAGACGCTGCTGCATTTAGAAAGCTTCAATGCTGCACCGGAATCTGGATTCGCGAAGGTCAGAAACGCAGTCCAGTGAAGTATGATTTAATTCACTTTCGTTCGACCGGAATAAGCCTAACATAAAATTATAACTCGTTTTTTTCCAGTTTGTGCATTACTTCCGAGAGACTTGGGTGGGCTACACGGACGTGAACGGTGGTGAAGTTCCTGCAATGTACCCGCCGGACTACGTGTCTACGAGCATACGTGGAAGGCGTGTGGCGAACCTCAAACAATGCGGAAGCTTGGCATGGGTCGTTCGGGACGCAAGTCGACTGCGCTCACCCAGGAATCTACATGTTCCTCGACGAGCTCGCTAAGGAGCGCAAGTTCATCAAAGCGCGCGTGGAGGCTGTGCGTGTTGGCGGTTTCTTACCGCCGAAGGACAAGTATTATCAGAGGTATGCCCAGAAGCTGGCCGAAATTTGTGAGTCGTACGTCCATGCTCCACGCCTCACCGAAGATTGTCTAAAGTTGGTCGCTCGAAGCATCGAGATTAGAACGGCGGCAAAGAAACGCAAAGCTGACACCGATGAGTAATTTTGATTTACACTAAGACCTGACTTGCTGTAATGAGTTTTTCGTCTTTTGTCTGTTGCCTTTGTTTTCAGGAAAACATTATTTTTGGGCCCAGTAAATTTCGGAGATCTCTCACTAGTGGTGTCTCGCAAAAGCATCTGTAGTGGAAAGAATTCTTCGGGGAACGAGATCTTCGGGTTTGAGGCTGTTCGGGTCCGAAGTTGTTCGGGTTTGAAGTTGTTCCAGGCCGTGGTTTTTAGGGGAAAGTGTTCTTCGGAGCAGTCTCCGGTTTTTAGGGGAAAAGAGTTCTTCGCATCCGAGGCTGTTAGGTTCCCGAGTTAGGGGAAGAAGTATGTTAGAGGAAAACGTTATGAGAGTTCCAGGTACGGGGCCGGCTGTGTATAGTCTTCACGGATCTGGAGCGTCCATCGATTTTTTCAGGTCTCGGGATATTCGTGATCCACTTTCCCACGCCTTACTGATAAACAACGGTTCGAGTTATATTTTAGGAGGTAATTTATTGAAGTAAACAATGTATATTCCGTACACTGTAATCTGATACGAATGAAGCACAGAACTAAATTTACGAAAGCGGCAGGTGATCCGTGAAAGTATCTGTGGTCGGGGCGTACGAACCTCGGCGCATCGTTGCACCTATGCTATCAATACAGCAGCGCGGCTGGGGTATTCCTGAATAACAACAAGAAAGTTATGGTCACATGACCGTGATAGCCTGACAATCGATAAATAATGGATTACGTATATCTATGTTTACCTGATGCTTGAAATATGATAAGAAGGTATTCCACACGACGAAGGTGCAGCTAATGAACAGGATGCGGAACTTTGGGCTGACAAAGCGGAAGTTGATACACTGCATCGGCACCCATAATGCGCAGTCAGCCAGGAACACGGTAAGGAATTTGCTCCGATACTCCTCGCAGACCTCCTTCCACGATTTTCCTTCGAGCGTTCCCATACTCCAGAAGAAGGCGAACTGGAACGGTGGCCCGGAAACTACAACAGGCCAACTTTGTTAAATACGCCAGCGAAAGGATATAGGGGTACTTTCCCGTGGTCATACTAAGTGTACCTAGCTGGTCGGTAGCTACTTTCTTGGCGATAGTGTGTCCATCTGTCTTTGGCCATCGTCGATCTAAGGCCCGGAACCAATGATGGGACAAAGGACCCATGACGAACATGCCAGTCGTCGCCATTCTCGCTGCATACAAAATACACAGGTTTCAGATTACAGTATGCTGTCTTTGGTAAAAGAGCGAGCAGATCGTCTGGACGCAAAGATGATGGAAAAGGTTCCTACACCTGTCCGTGGCCAGTCATAGCTCGACTTTTCCTTCTTGACACGGATCTCGATATTCTGCTGGATGGCATCGCCTACCCCAAAGAGAGTTCCGGCGATACTAATGTTGGTAAGAAATCTGCAAACATAAAATACGACTGTAGTACTGCAACTCCGTATCCAGTTGGGGAGGAGAATGTTCGTGCAGGCGACAGGAGTAAGTCTACATTACGTAAAATCTGGACTTACAAGTGACGCTCGAAGAGACTTTGGATTCCATTGCGCACACTGACGAGGGACATTTTCTGGGCTTCATCGCGCCAGGATGGGAAAACGGCGGAAAGAAGCACGCGACTAGCAGGGCTTATTATAGACACGGGCTGCAACCCATCGAAGTTCCGTCGCGTGCAGTCAGCACATTTAAGACGGCTTGCTCAGTGTTAACTATCGCTCGTCAAAGTACCTCGATCGATAGCACAGCTCAGCTGACGGAAGATAAACCTGTTTGAGACGCCTATCTTTGACGATATAATCAGAATGACCGACACAAGAACCCGTACGGTGACACAGGAAGGTGTGCGACAGAATGCTGTAATGCCGGATTAGCAGTACGAAACCCGTGTACTGGCTCAAGTTCTTATTTAATCTACCAGGTCCTACTTACTAAGAGCGGTCCCTGGGTTTTTCGAATAGCAAAATGAACATGGAGAGAACGAGCTCGACACTCTTGACCTTGTGATAACATACCGTAATCTACTTTAAATGTTCCGGCGAAGCGTCACGTGCACGAACCATTCCCGAGACCTGGCGTTATGAGGTGAATACTGAACAGAGCGCATACCATTAGGGCCGGACTGATGCGCCCCTCTTGACGTCAAGGCTTAAGCTCGATTAATTTGACAGAGTCGACGCAGATTTTTTGCAGCCTCTGGAGGAGATTGTTCTTTCTCGTTGGAGGTGCTCTGATTTTCCGGCATGGCGATAATCCTTCAGTATCAGGTTAACTCTTCCTGTTGTGTGAAGGTTAGTCTCCAGTTCCACCTCCCGCAGTTTTGCAGCAGCGTTTCGTCCGATGTGCACTCATGAGCTGACTTGCAACATTGGTGCTTTGAGTCGAATGAATAATTTCGCTTGGTGAATGGCGTGTGTTTTCATCACTACTGAGAGGTCTAGTCTCCGGCTAACGTTATGCCGGGCAGAAAGATTTCACAGCGGTCTAGACTTGAAAATGGCAACCAGACAGTAACCATAACTTTCCTTTGGTGCCGCTCACGATTCGAAATTTCTACGGTACTTCCGCTCTTTCGGAACATTCCTATTTTTGCTTTAGAACGTTCCACAGAGCCCTTTTATTGTGGCTGGCAAAAATGCGATCTGAGGGCGGTTCTCATTCGTCTAGAACCGGGAGGGTAAAGAAAGGCAAAACCTTGCGTTATTTAAAAGGTGCGCGACGTAAGCGGGTTATCCGATTCTCTAATGTTTTTGCCTTCCCGTTTTGTCTAAATGTCTCGCGAGGCTTTGCTAAGACACCTTGCAGTCTCGTGAGGGTTTCGCAGCAGTCTGGGAAGAATCAAATTCAACAAACTCTCCGAGCACGTTGTTGTCCACCTTCAGTTTCGGTTTTCCGTAGGGGTGAGTTCCGAGCAGAAATCTCCAGAGCGGAGAAGAATTACCCAACCTTCTATGATATGCAAATCACCTGCTTCGTTCCGAAAAATGGACCATATCATCTTTCCCGTGTGGGATGCGTTGACGCCCCGAAAAAAATCGGACTCTTCAATGACCCAAAACTCTAGTTCTCCGCGATTCAGACAAAGCTATTCCTGCTATTCTACAAAGCTGAGGAGCTCGGTACAGTAGAATGCCAAACGATAGCCAAGAGTTGGCAAAGTGACAGAAAGAAGACTTGAGGACAAAAGAACAAGCTAGAGCGTAACCATAATTTTCTAAAGTTGACGTGTTACCAGGAGTAACAAGTCATATTTCCGTACCTGATACACGTTCACGGATTCTACGTGTGACGTCAGCGTCCTGCACGGAGCTTGACAGTTGATCGAATGACCATTGGTCGAAACGGCAGGCATCCCGGTGGAACTCCATTCAACACAATGCAAGTGGCCCCATCTCCACTTGACAGTCATCAATTCCCTCTTTCTTAACTCGCAAAACCTGCTCTTTCATGTGCAGATAAGAGCGAATAAAAATCGTTTTGCGAAATGATGAAATAGAGCAGTTCGTGTGCCACTTTTCACGTTGAACCGTCGAAGTTTTGGTTCCGAATTCCGGATATTCTTAAGGGAAATGACACCACCTTTCGCCACCGTAGTCTCCTAATACCACCTTTCAATTCCAAATCATCACCACCGTTTACTTCGTACGCCACTTTCCAACTAAGGGCTAACCTTTGAGTGTTTGACAACCGTGGTTGTGCTTAGAGTGGATTGGACCAAGCCTTGGTCGGACCAATTGGTCAACTTTTTGGCCAATATTGGCCAGCGAAAAGTTGGCATATGGTTAAAACAAGTTTCAGCAATCGTCTTTGGTCAAACTGTTGACCATTGGTTTGGCCAATGGTCAACGATTTTGACCAATTGGTCAAACTGTGACCAAAATGTTGATATTGATCAAGATATTGACCAAAAAATTGACCAAAGGTCATGAAATTGACCAAAGAGTTGACCATTGGCCAAGTTTTCATTGACCAAATTTGGCCAAAAATTTGACCAACTGGCTCGACCAAAGCTTGGTCAAATCCACTCTAGTTGTGTCAGCTAATGTAAGCATACTCTCATACAGCCCGTTACAGCAAAGTTGTCCCCGCTGCTCGCGCACCTTTGTCTCAGGAATTCAAATCATTACTTTCGCACCATCTCAACTGATCTCATGAAACTTAGCTTTCCTTCTTACTGTTGAGGGTTAGTTTACGAGCCAGAGGTGCAAACTGGTTTGAGAGCTTCGTTTTGAAATTTGGTTCGAAAACGCTTTTCGATTTTCTGCTTATGTACGAAAAAGTACTCCTCGGTCGAAAGCTAGAATGTCAAGAGCGCTCCGATGTAAATTTTTTGTAGCGAAATGAATTGTCTCTCGTTTACAGAAAAAGTTGTTGAAAACAACGCAAAAATTTGTGAGACGTGAATTTTCGAATGAAAAACTGAAGATTCTCTCCGGTCACTTGGTGCGCATGTTTTAACCAAATTTCAAAAAACACGGGTGAACCTTTTTTTAAATCTGTCGATTCGTGTAATCTAAACGATTTTTCTTGTGCTCAGACAAGACCAGAGATTTCGAATAACAAGAACAAACATGTTTCTACTGGTAAGTATGATGCGCGAGTGAAAACAGAATTTTCTACAAAACGGGGACAACTTTGCTGTAACGGGCTGTACATGCCTGGAGTAGTGGTGAGTTCGCGAGGATAAGCCTTTTTATTAAACTTTGCCACTATCCGGTCTGTGGCCTGCTCCGTGTGTCGAGAGCACACAGCCTTCTCCCCGTCCAAGGTGACGTCCGTTATTTTCGAATAACCTAATCAGAAAACGAGCGGATATCATTGCCACAAAATAACGCACGTGAAACAAAAAATTGTTTTGCAAGAGGTAAGAATACACTCCCAGCAGATCCCAAGTGCCTTCGTCCGTGAGCTCACTACCGATCTGCCTTCGGAAATCATGCCTGCAAGTTTTTCTTCAACATCCTGCTTCCGCTAACCGCACAAGCGTTTCGTAACGCGAACACGGTCCGTGCCACTTAATCAGCAAGAAACCACGCGTAGCGAGGGTAGCGGTTCTTGAGGCGAAGTGTGCGTTCACACAACTGGACGACCGTGCTCCGGTCTGGCCACAAAGAGTTCAACACTCAGTTTTCGGTCTCCACGCGCAAAGGCATCATTCGCGCTGTAACAGAGGAAAATCGTGACGATCTTCTACCGTATTTTTGGTACTTCTTACCATGCGGAACTCTTCATACGACGAACTCAACGGCACCGGAGCTGGTTTTCCGCAGTTTACGGCACCTCAGCACGACTATTCCTTCGTTGGGAACTGCAATAAGGGGTCCGACGCAAGCTAGACATTCCGTTCAACATTCAACCTAATCACCAAAATCCTAGCTCTGGTCACGAATGGTTTGCTGGTGTACCTCTTTGCCCGGTACCGATCCGTTCGAACCCCATTCAACGTGTACGCGGTCAACCTGTGTCTCTCGAACTTGGGTTACCTCAGCTTTCTCTATCCCACCAGCCTGTACAACGAATGGCGACCAACATCTTCACCGCCATCGAAAGCCTTTTGCGTGTTCCACCGGTTCACCATTCATGGCTTCAGACCCGTCATCGTCCACACTCACCTCTTGGTTGCTCTTAATCGGTTGTGGGCTTTAGCGGCACCAGTATCCTACAGAAACTACCACCGATCGGATTCCCTTCTTCGACCATCTCTAATCTGCTTGTCCATCTGGCTGTATGTTGAACTCTTTATACTCCCTGGTATCGTCATCGATGCTTTGAGCCCACCATCTCTGTACGAAACGGTGCACTGCTCGGCCAACTCGTGTGGACCCAACTGGTACCTCAACACCGGACTTTTCCTGATCTATGACGCCCCGCTGGTTCTCTTTCTGCTGATCTATCCGGTGATTTTCGCGATCATCTTCAGCACCTCTCGACTTCGACCTGGACATGTGTCATCAATTCAGCATCCGACTAACCAAACAGAGAATACTGCTACCCATGACGGAGATAATCATACGCTTCGGCCGACATCACACGGCGAGCATCCAGTACCAGTGACGGCTGTAACCACCAACTCGAAGGCTTCGTGCTTTGGCCGTTTGGCGCACCAGAGCGGTCGGCAGTTCATGATGCTGACCTTATTAACCTTCAACGTGGTGATTTCGCTATTTCCCGCCCAACTGTACTACACGCTAATTACTTTCGGTCTGAACCCATCAGGAATGTTCGCTGTGGTCGGAACTTTGTACGCGCTCGGATGCATTTTCGACCCAATCTTGTTCTTCATCTCTGTCACAACGTTCAAGGAAGCTTTCAGGCAGATGTTCCGATTACACCAGCAACCTCGCAGATATTGCTAAGTGTCTGTAGGAATTCATAGAGTTTCCCACGAATAATGTCGGCACCTACGTTCATCACGTGTTCATGTATCAACGTGTTGCTGGAGTTTCTTTCCTCTGGGCACATTCTAATATTGGCCTGCTGAACGGTGTGGTTAAAGTAGTCGCACCTGCCCTTGGTTATCAGTTTTCACGCCTAGTCAAGTTGAATGACTGCACTGGAAGTGACACGGTTGGCGGTCTTGCACACCACAAGATTCAAGTCTGTGCCACTGGCACTGTAAGCGCAGTTCTCTGATCGCTCACAAGTTTACTCGTGATGAATGAACCGCCATTGGGTCTGGTAAATTCTCGTGATCTCGCTTCGTACACAGATGTTTTGCAGATTAAAATCAGGCACAATGATCAGCAGGCATCTCGTCTGGTTTCAAAACGAGTGGTAGAACGACAGGCATGTCTGATACTGCCGGTTTCGTGTCGGACGCGGGATAGACCCACTGTCGTCCCAGAGCATCGAGCAGTACTCCGGGTCCCGACATCCTGAAGTTACGAAATACGGGTAGCATCAATTTGGGAATACGTTAAATTGTTTCGAGCCTCGTTGGACATATCAATAGGTTAAGGCATCAAGCCTTCCAGTTTACCAACACGCCACTCACCTGCCTTCCTGAAATCGTCCCACAAAGTAATATTCAGCGCATGAGTATTCCCCTTGGCCATGATAATTGCCGGAAAGCATCTCTCCCTTGTACTCGACGTGCTGATCAACCAAGTTCACGTAACACCGTGGTCCAGACAAGACATTCTTTTCCCATTGGCCCACCAAGACCGAGCCATCAGCCTTGGCGTATTTTCCATAACCGTTGCGCTCGGGACGTCCCTCCACACCATATGCAAACTGACCACCTGTGTACAATTGTCTCAAGCAGTTTGTCACCTTGCAAGGTGCCAAACTACTTGAGGCATAAAGGTTGTAGGTACCCATCATTATGCGCATGAAGTTAGTCTTTATAACCATATACAATATACAGCTCCTCGCTACCGTAATTTTTAGCTTGACATCACGTACTGAAGCTGTCGCCATTGTCGTACGTTACGTTGCAAGTTGGTGTAGGTGGCGGTAGGTTTGATTCCGGTTTTATGGCTTCTGGAGGTGGAGTAGCAGCCTTGTGGCCTTTCTCTGCAACGAAGAAAGTGCTCACCTTATCGGGATCCGTGACGGTAATCCATTAGCCCAAGGATAGCTTCATCATGTCACCATGGGAAAGTGGCCTTGTGCGGGAGCGACGACATCGGCATCACATCAGATTGGTACAAAGAATCGTGAACCACATTTTTCCCATGTAACGTTCGCGTTGGTTCGTCAAACTTACTTTTGGGCATGATTTCTCAAAGGAATTTTCACATGGTTCACTGATCCGCATACTGTAAGTCTATTCTGTTGTTAGGAAGATGGAGCCTTCTTCACCAGCAGATAGTCACAGAAAGTACTTCGAATTCAGTGTTCAAGATGATGCCAGGCGATGCCTTTTATGTTACTGGGCCGGCGTCAAGGTCACCTTTTAAGGTTGATTCAGATCGCTTATACAGTATACGAGGATAACCAACGTTCGCAGGTTTATTCGCCCAACGACCTTCAGTAGTTTCCCGAATTGCTCGAGCCGATTGGGTTCCGGTGCTGTCGGTGACAAAGGTGGGAAGCCGCCAAATGTTTTAGCTGTGAGTTGTGTGAGGCCGCCAAAATTCCTCAGCCCCGCTCACTCGATGACTGAAGTAAATATGGGGTCGATAGTTCGAAACAGCAGAATCACGAGTTACTTAACTGCTCTCAGTTTTCTCTGTCAACGCTACCAGTTCTAAGACTTACGGCTGGTGCGCTGCAGTACAGTACTACTGTGTACGCTTAGGGATGTCTCAGGAGACTAGACAGCGATAAGGAAGAGGAGATACCAGAACTCTTGAATTGCTCCGGGCGATGAGCTTGAATTTTTTCCATACGTAATGAGTCAGTCCTGAATGGAAATTTGTAAACAAAGCCTCACATTTTGTTGTTAATGCCGAAATGAGGAGAACAAGCTGCAGCCTTTAACGCAGGCGACGGATGCCCAGCGGAGCAGGGTGATTTGTTTATTTACGCAGGGTACTTCAAGCGGCAGAGATAGATGTCGGCCATTCATCAGTCATTCATGTAATGTAATCGTTCTGGAGAATATGAATATAGAGAGTTGGATGTGTAATGGGTGTGCGTCGTGGCGTGGCGGAAATAAAGTCTAAGCGTTTAGTGGGCCATACTGGTAGCTCCACGATGGATGGCATCCAGCTGTTGCAGCGGAATAGCCCAGGGGCTCCTTTCACGCTTTGCCAGGCTAATAGATCTCCGTATAGCCGGCTCAATGGACGCAATCGATGGTGTCAGGCCGTCGCTCTTCATCAGTGTACGCTTTTAGAAACACAAATTGTGGCACACGAAAGATGAGCTGGCTCACCAGCCAAAAACTTGGGCGTACGTGATTCTTGGCGTTGATCGCGAATTAACCTCAAACCTTTGGACATTATAGTATAGACAGAAAAAGAGATGAGCTCTGTAATCCGAGAAGGAAAACTTGACCTGAGATTAAACAAACGACGTTGAGCAACTGCTTGTCGATCCGTCACCTCCTCCAGCTTGTTTTGATAGGTTGAATCTATTCGGGGCAAACTTTTCGAGAACTATTTTGGCTGAAGTCGTCAAAAGGGATACGGACAAAATACATTTCGCACTGATCGTTTTGGTTGTATCGGCAAAAAAACCGCTTAAGGACATCAGTTTGTTGGTTTTGATGATGAACATCTGGCCAGTTATGGTCAGTTTTGGTCACCCATAGAAAACGGATGACCAGTGGTCGCTCTTTCTGCTGACCACTTGCCCCTATACCAGGGGAGAAATTCCTCTGCCGAGGGTCCGAACCAAAAACCTTTAGAAAGAGGCTGCGGTATGCCATTAGGAGCCAGTTATCTGCTTGCCGCTCGTTCGACATCAAAATGCAGCGTTCCCTAGTCGGCTTCCAACTGCGCAGCTGATCAAGGAATGTGCTTCCTTCTGAATTGATATTCGTTCTGGAAAACAACTTCTAGTTCCCCGTTCGGAAGCTACTTCATCGACTGTTTTGGCAGTTGAGGGAGCCAGCAAAATTTCGGCAGTGCGTGTTTTGATTTCATAGCAGACACTCCAGGCAAAAAGCGACCAGTATTCAACGAGACCCAAAGTCCACCGATAACAGTCATTCACCCTTCACAAAAAACTTCGTAACTCAATCATGACTCATCCGATCAGCCTGAACTTTTGGCTCAAAAGAGCCCGGATGAGTGATACGGAAGACTGCATCCGTTAGTTGGACTAAAAGTACCCCAGATGGAAAAACTGATTCCTGAGTAGTTTTGTTCCCATACCAAACGATCACTTTGAGATAGTTTTTTTCTTCATATGGCCTGTGTATTCGACCATTAGTATTCATTAAGATCTAATCTACATGACACTGAATTTGATTAATGTGCTACACTGTCCTGCCGAGAAATGTTCATCTTTTACTTTGCCACTGGGTGGGTAACACTTACTCATGCCAGTTCATTCTTTTGATAGAACAAGAAATTCCTGAGCTGGACGTCAACCATTAATAATAACTAAATCTAAATCTACAGAGGGTAGTGCATTTTAATTGGTCGTTGAAAAAATATCGCGCTCATCAAAGTCTACTACGATATTTATGCAAATTTATAACCTCGGCTCACTTACAGCCCGAAATACCCACTTAGAAATGACAGATCTCAGAAATAAATCAGGCGGCGCTGTCCATTAAATGTGGTAATTTGTTGTTGTGGGTACTTTGAGGCAGATTCGTCTCGGCAGGGAAAGCCGACCCTCTAGGGAGCTGTTGCGTTGCTGCGTCAACACCAAGACATTCGGCTCCCAGGCTCTCATTGCACTTCACCGCGAAGACGAAGGTCTAGTTTGATGCTCACAACTCGTCTCCCATTTCAAAGTGGTTGGAGAAACTCGAACGATGCTGTTTTCCACGGTCGGAAGTTATCGGTGTCCTGTTTCACGAGAAGAAGGTCGAACAAGCCTTAATTTGATTTTAAAGATGTCGATCGTGACGTCACTGCGAAGTTCTCCGTTAGCGTCCACTCCTTGGTAGTATAAACGCTATTGGCATCTGATTCATCTTTTGATGCGCATCATTGCGTGTAGAATTACTGTGTACAGATGTGAAGAAGAAGAAGAGAGCGCATAGAGGATTGACAAGGGAGTATTGGTTGTACACAGTGGCCGTCTTTGTGGATGGCCGTGTTGATGAGGAGCTGTCAGAACGACGGAAGTCGCCTGTGGAGCTTGTTTCTCAGCGTCAATCTCATCCTCTGCCCAGCTTAACAGGCTGATTTTTTGTATCATACAAGCCATGATGCCCGTTTATGTTGGTCTAAAGTACGGATTATTAGTGCCGCTATTCAACATGGCCACACTTGAATGCCAGATCGTCATGTCTTACTAGTGATGGATTTGTCACGCTCTTCTCTTTTCATCGGTTTCTTTTCGGGTTTTCTACAATCATACTGATGCTTCTTTTACCGCATTATCGTGAAATGGATATGTGAATCGAAACCACTCGTCTAATGTAGACGTGTGGACAACGGTTTTGATTGTAGAGATCTGTTTGCCCAACATCTAAAGAACCTGTAAGTGACCTTAATCCACGTTCGAAGCCCTTCATCAGCGACCATAAGAACGTTAGTCCTTTCTATGCAAACTCTTCTGCCAGAAAATTTCGTAAAGGTTTCCATAATTTCGATGATTCGGTTTGTTTCAGTTCGGTTATCGGCTTCGGTTTCTGATATCGGGTATGACAAAGGAGAGCCGCTAATTTCTGTAACTTGGCAGGTGTGAGTCCCCTTGCCCCAAACATTTGTTCTGTAGGTGAGTTGCCGTTTGGGCAAGCTGTCCTTCTTGACTGACTCATGATGGAGTCCACCAAGACTCGATAAACTCGTACACCCCACAAAGATGGAACTATTTGACCCAAACGATAATCACACCCTCGTGCCAAACCCAGTTCCGCTGCCCCTCTGCGAAGGTTACGGCTCAGAGGACGGCAGTCCACAGGAATATCATTTGCCGTTGGGTTGGCAGTACGGTTACGGCTTGTTGTGCGCCATTATTTCCATCATGGGCGCAGTGGGAAACGGCATCGTCATCTGGATTTGCCTGTATTACCGACGCATGAGGACCATCACCAACTTTTTCATTGCCAATTTGGCGGCTGCCGACCTCCTCCTCAGTATCTGTAATGTCCCGCCGACCAGTTACTTCATCCTGACGCAGAACTGGCCCTTTGGCCAAGCCGCCTGCGCCTTTGTCAATTTCATCGCCACAACGCCCATCGTGGCTTCGGTGCTGACCATGATGTGCATCTCCATCGATCGGTAAGTTTCTTCAGCTCGTATTTCTACGACGGGCATGTCTCGAAACCCTAACAATATTGGGACGTGGCCAAATGGACTGGATCAACTCGCCATTTCAAGTGGCGCGATGTTGGCTGTAGGTGTGCGCCACTTGAAAAAAACGATATTGTTCAACATGGTTTCAATATGTTGTAAACCAGTAATCCGCCGTAGACCAAGACAGGTTTCCTCAGGCCGACTGTACCGACAGCTTTTGGCGCTCAGACTGGAAGAGAGTCAATTTCTTTGTCCTTGGCACAGAAGCGGGGCGGGTTTTCCCGCGGCTATGGAATGGTATTGCAAGAAATGAAACTCCGCAGGGAGGTTCCAGTTGGGGCATGTAAGTTTGAACAGGAGACGGAGTAAATATAATCATAATCTATCGGCCAACCTCCACTGCATGTACAGAAACACCAAAAGTTGGACGAAAATGCGATTATACGTCAATCTGAGCTTTGCTTTTGAGAATATGTGTCAGAGCAAATACATGACCCAATGGAGCTTATTATGTGACATAACGTTAACTGGCCTGATCGCTGTCAGTCATTTTTTGCCAAATTCGAGTCCTCATCCAACATGTGTTACTTGTCCCCTTCCGAGGCTGTCATCAAAACCTCGTCAGCCAAAGTAAAAAAATGAGAGACGGTAATCTCGGAAGTAGTTGAACATTTGCAGATGATGACCCAACGACAAGTGAGGTCTCCAAACGATGCTGGCGATCAAGCGAAGTAGTTCGTGCGTAACCGAAGAACATCTCGCTGCCACACCCTTTCAAACTCGCGCACTGAAATTGTTCGCGCAGGCTATGGGATGCGTCTACAAGATGTGATTCTTGGTATTTGAGCGTGGAGAGAACGATGGGACCATTCACGACTTCACTCGGGTCGCTCCTCACGTAGGCAGTTCATTGCGAACCTTTCTTGGTATTTGGGTTTGCAATGTGATGTACACTGTAGTGGGTAGCGAGAATAGTGCGGGTGCTTAAGCGCTGATACCCTCCATAGCATGTTGACGAGTTCTTTGAAATTACCATGGACAACAAAGCTTTCCTGTGGCGTAACATGTTTTCCTTCCATCACAAAGCTGAGTTGCGGAAGTCGAACGCTAAAGTGCTCCAATACAATTCGGTCTTTAGGTACATTGCCATCGTCCATCCGATGCGTCCGAGGATGAGCAAATACACCGCTTACGTCATAATTGTGGCCATTTGGCTAACCGGAGGCAGCGTCTCTTTTCCAGCCCTGGTCTATAGCGCTACGTTCGCTAATGGCAATACAACCATCTGCTCGCTCCAGTGGGACGCTCCTCAGTCGGAGAAAAAAGTGAATTCAGGTTCGTGCAGAAAGTTGCATTATAGTATTCTGTTCTGCAAATACAACCGGAAACACGACAAATTTTCGGTGCGGTACCATCGTGTACACAGTATTGTATTATTGGCCAGAAGCTGATGGACATACCAGACTTTCGCAAAGGACGTCCCACCCTGCACCATATTTTTAGACATATTTGAAATATTTACTACCATTAATTACTTTGACAGAACGATTCATTACGAATGGAAATATGTGACAGGTTATTCTATGCACACTAATTTTTTACAGAGTTCATCTATCAGTTTGCGTACATGTTCATTACGTACTTCGTTCCTGTGGTGGCGCTGACGTTCGCCTACGGAAGAGTGGCCAAGGAGCTGTGGGGAACCAAAAGCATCGGGGAGATATCGGTTGCTCAAATCGAAAGTATTAAGAGCAAGAAGAAGGTCATTATTTCTCACTCAATCATTGTAGTCATTTCCGGTAGTTTGGCAAGTTTGTGCTATGAATTGGTATATCGTTATTCCCCAACATTTACAGCTCGTTAAAGTCCTCATTTGGGTAATGACGACATGTGCCATATGCTGGGCACCCTTCCATATATGGTTCATCGTCACCAGCATCAACCGATGCGTACAGTTGTTGAAACACGCTTCTCACATTTTCACAAGGTAATTTTGGTATTGCAATATTCTTTTATGCTCCAGAATTTCAGCTCTGAATTTCCCTTGCTCCGAGATTTCTAGATCTAGTGTTTGAAAACTGATGGAAACGTGTGCAACTGAATTGAACAAGGTCTTTGTCTCAGATGGCGCACGTTTACACCGTTACTGGCTGGAAGGGTGCGCCACTGGAGCGCACGATCTAGTTCAAAAAACTTGTTCACGTCTCAACGAAGGCTTTCACCGGTTAGTGTGAAAGTATTGATCAAGAGAGTAGCCTAAAATAGAAATTAAGATAAATTATTGAGAATGAGCGTGAGAGACTTAGATTGATTCGTCATCGATTTTAACCATTCGATTGCTCATTCATCTATTTTTTCGCAGTTCCTACGTCTTAGCAATGTCCAATTCCGTCTATAATCCCATTATCTACGTCATCCTCAATCAACGCTTCCGTCAAGGTTTCAAACAAGTTTTTCAATGGCTTCCATGGGTACACTTTGACCCGTCTGAAGCACTTGACCGTCCACAGCGAGGCACTGGCCAACATCACAACATTACACGGGACGCCTTCAGTTCGTGCCATGACATGAACACCATGCGCAATGGTGGCTCCAGCCACGCTCTAGCCAACAGCCACTCCACCTTGAACAATCATAACGGCACTCATCGTACAAGCGGAGCGTCCACATTTCAAAGTCCGACCAGCAGGAATACGCTGACTGTGGACGAATCTACCAGGAATAGGTTGTTGCCTAGTTTTGCTCTCCAAGATGCCGATGGCTGCCGGTTAGGCAAAAAAGGCATGGCGAAATGCGACTCCATTTACTCATTTTGAAATCTCAGCATTAGATGTTTGACTGATCCCGAAAGTTATTTTTCTCCTCCAGAATCTAGGCTTGTATGAAATCCGAAAAACTGAACGTCTTGTGATGTTGAAGCTGGCACTTCGGAGAAGATTAAAAAAACGATTCAACGTTACAGTACGCTTCCCAATGTCATTTACTCAATAAACACTGCGCACTCTGAATGACCAGGGAACTATTACCACCGTGCAGACGGAAGTCTGCACGGTGGTAATTTGCTATGAAATTTCATGCTCAGACTGAATCTTTCCTGAATCAGGATGTAGTCTGAATCAGGATGTAGTCTACCGTGCTATGTAGTAGTTGTTCCAGTACTGTTCCAATGTGACTTTCGGGATTTTAAATTTTTAATTGCAATTACGATTAATTGGAATACCCGGAACAGCAGCAATTCCAATTTTCGGACAGCAACTCACTGTCAGCTAAATCAGAAATTACACTACAATGAAATTCAGCTCGCGACAGCAATTTAAATCATTTCAATTGCTGTGGCCCATTTTTGAGATTCGAATATTCATATAATTGGTGTTAAGGCAGCTTGAGTCTCTCGTTCTATGCGCGTGGAATGCCCGTCAGATGTTCAGCACGACGCGCTGAATGATCAGGTACTATAGTGCCCCCTCGAACCTCGCGCGAACGTCGTCATATTCGCGAAACAGCCTTTGGACGGTTGGTAGGAAAAACTGTTGGGACCGGGGTTTAAATTCACGCGTACGGTGATGTATCGCGCGTGGCTCACGAAGCAGTACAGTAAGCATCGTACCTTGCTCCGTTGTGCGACATGCACATACGCACAAATATTCTCCCAGTCAAGCACCAGAAACACGAAAAGATCCTGGAACTTAATGCACTCACATGCGTTTTACTGCGCTGTTGGCGCAAATCTAATAATCTGAATAATTATTTGGGTATTTAATTGTCAATTATAATTTCTTCTACTTTTCCGAATACCAACACAATTTTAGGTAATATTGAACTTGTCCAGCCGGGGATTTTCATTGTAATATTGGAATTCCATAACGGTCGTTTTTGGCCGTTTTCAATTATTAATGATCGGAACAACACTGGTTGTCCCGAGACATTCCCTACAAATGTCTGTCGTCGTTCTGTGATTTAACTTGCAATTTCCTGCAGCAAGTATTCAATAATCACGGACGCTCTATAGATCAAATAATTTAATGATTCTTGACTGACAAAAATAATACTTTCTGAAAAATCGAGCGGAAAGCTTCATTCATGAATCAAGCTTCGCCTTTCGCTTCTCCCGCCCCAAAGGCCATCTGATGTTCTGAGAAAATTGTTCTTCATTCTGCATAGAAGGACTCATAAATTGATTATCGTTCTGGAAATTAACCGGTCCCCTTCTGTCCACACGGTCTAAGCGATCCAGCCGGTCTCGCTGACGATTAGGTTGCTGGTTTCCATTGTTCTGGTTTTGTTGGTCTTGCTCAAAGTTACCGAAGGCATGTGTGCGTGAGCCACTGGGAAGCGCGCGATCCACCGGAAGATTAGGGCTGGGCGCTACATCGACAAATGCTACAGTTAGTACTACGATAGAGCGGTGGTGGCAAGAAAGTGGCGGTCCTTACTTATAGGGCTAATGGTGGTAGCAGCATTTGGGTTAATTGTGACGACGCCCGGTACGATCTGGCCGTTGTTCAGGCCATTGTTGATTCCGGAGTATTGCGAACTGGAGGTTGCTCCATATTGCGCTGTCCCTGTTCCCGCTCCGAAGCCGAGGCCGTACTGCGGTACGGTCTGTAAACTGCAACACATTCGGTCAAGCGAACAACACCAACACTGGGCAGGGCCCGAGACAACGGCTTGAGACCAAAGTGATTCGGTCCACGGGATCTAGGAGCTACTGTACAGTGTTTATTTCAAGCCGATGCATTACCTTGTCCCGTAGCCAGACTGCATTCCCACTCCTAAGCCTAAGCCCGGATACTGGCTCATACCCACACTGCCGAAGGGGCTCCCCAGCATCGACTGACCGTATAACCCGGCGCCACCTAGGCTCATGCCGCCGTACCCGCCGCCCTGCTGCAGGCCAACACCGTAGCTCCCAAGACCGCCTAGTTGGCTTCCATAACCGCCACCGAGAGCTGAAGAAGTATAGCTGAAACAGCATAAACTTGAAATATGCCGAGAAAACCAGTAAAGCCCGAACTCACCCGCCAACACCGCCGATGCCGCCGATTCCTGTGCCACCGTATCCCCTGAAAAGAAAATATTTAATTTTTCTGTTCCTGATTATGAAAACATTCTACGGGAAAGTACCCCATTCCACCAATGCCACCAATGCCACCAATGCCACCAATTCCGGAAGTACCGTATCCGGACCCCATGCCCGTTCCGATACCAGCACCACCCCCGCCATAGCCACTACCGATGCCAGATGAACCGTAACCACCGACTCCACCACCTATGCCTATGCGGAAAAAGCTTCACGTATGGAACATTGATGGAACTAAAGGGGGGGGGGGGCATACCTCCAAGTCCACCACCGTATCCTCCAACACCAGCTCCGATACCACCACCGTACCCAGAGCCCACACCGCCTAGACCACCAGAACTGTAACCTGTGCCGATACCCGTACCGATGCCTCCTGTACCGTAACCGAGGCTAGACCCAAAGCCTGTCTGTCCATAACCACCAGCCCCAATACCGCCAACACCACCCCCACCGTATGAGCCAAGTCCACCACCGATGCCTGTCTGTCCGTATCCTGCGCCGATGCCACCACCAACACCACCTCCGAACCCAGTCTGTCCGTAACCACCGACACCAGCACCGATGCCCGACTGACCATACCCACCACCTCCTCCAATACCACCGATACCATTCTGTCCATAACCACCAAGTCCACCTCCCAATCCGGACATGCCATAACCGCCACCGAGACCTCCTAATCCCGATTGTCCATATCCGCCGACGCCTAGTTGGCCAAGTCCGGACTGTCCGTAGCCCCCCAGGCCACCTCCGTAGCCACCACCACCACCACCGTAATGCATAGCGCCTAGGCTTTGTGATCCATAGCCACCAAGTGCGCCGCCTCCGCCACCACCGTAACCACCCAGGCCTCCACCGACACCTTGCATCCCGTAGCCGCCCCCAAGGCCGCCACCTAGCCCACCTCCGTAGCCACTACCACCGCCCATGAGTCCTCCTCCATAACCACCTTGCATACCGTAACCGCCACCGCCGAAACCACCACCACTGCCGCCGTAGCCACCTCCCCCACCTGAGTTTCCATAGCCACCGCCTCCGCCACTATTGCCGTAACCACCACCACCTCCGCCACTATTGCCGTAACCACCACCACCTCCGCCACCGTTACCGTTACCGTAACCACCACCACCTCCGCCTGTATTGCCATATCCTCCACCGCCACCGCTGTTCCCGTAGCCTCCATTTCCACCTCCGTTACCGCCTCCGTAATTTCCCCCACCGTTGCTGTATCCACCTCCTCCGTTACTACCACCGCCGTAGCCTCCTCCTCCACTGTTTCCTCCATATCCACCACCGTTACCTCCGCCGTTGTTTCCGTAACCACCTCCACCGTTATTATTACCGCCGTAGCCACCACCACCCCCTCCACCTGAGTTTCCGTACCCTCCCATGCTACTAAACCCACTGGAGCCCTGGTTGTAACCGCCACCGCCGCCACCACCACCGGATCCGTATCCGCTGTTTCCGTTGTTGTTGCTGCCTACCATTCCGTAGCTTCCAGAGTTACCTCCAGTATTCCCACCATAACTGCCTCCTCCGCCGTTATTTCCTCCATAGCCTGCGCTACCACCTGAGCCGCCACCGTAACCTCCTTGGCTGTTACCGTAACCAGATGCTCCAGATCCACCAGAAGTGCCTCCATAACTGTTTGAGCCAGTGCCGTAACCTGCAGAATGTACCACAGTTATGTCTCAACTTTGGGAAACTGGTCTTTCCATGAAATCATTTCTTGGCACTCACGCTGACCAGAAGCAGCTGGAGTTCCAGAATTGGTATTCTGGCTGGCAGACTGCGCAGATCCCGTACTGTACATCATGCCAATTTGCGAAGACCTGCGACAACGTAACTTGAAATCAGAAAGCCGTATAGAATGCTGCGACTAAGAGCACCGGTCAATTTGGTCATTGAATTTCACTCTGTGACGCTTACGCTGATGGTTGTGGAGCTCCGTTGCCCATGGCATACTGTCTGGGGCCGTTCTCGATCCTTTGTGGTCCCTCGTAGTTCCACGACGTCCGGCTCATCGTAGACTGGAACGTCCCGTTCCCGTTCGAGTGAGCTGGAATGGCTTCTCGTTTCTTTCGACCGCCTATCCTGCTCAATCCTCTTCCTGCCCCCCGCGATCCAAAACTGATTTGGTTGACACGAAACTGCGGTAAGTTCTCCGTTGTATCTTGTTCAACCGCCGATGGTACCGTCACCGCTTCCACCGTCACAGGTTCAACCATCGGGAGCGCTGGACTGATAGTGCTGCTTCTGCGTGGGGCGTGAGTTCCATTCTGCACACTTGGGTCCTTCAGCACGCTGGACAGAGGAGTTTCGACGGCTGACACAATGACAACCCTGTCCAGCTGGGAAATGTTCTTTGGAGGAGCATGGGTGCCGTTTTGAGCAGAGAGAGGAAGAGCGTTCCATAGCGGAGACTCACTGGCAGATATCGTGCTGTTACTACTTTCCAAGCTGGTTGTGTTGCCTTCGAGGGTTCCGTTTTGGACAGCAGTGTATTCCGCGAGGGAAACATTGTTGCTAGTAGTGAAGTTGTCCACATGTTCGACCACGTATTCCACATTGTGCGAAGGCTCACTCGAAATTTCTTTTTGTCCTTTCGCCGACGTGTCGGCATTCGTTGTCAGCTGAACGTTGATGTCCGTACCTTCTGGAGCGCTTCCTGGAAGAACAGCACAATTTGCACACGCTCCAATCAAGTAAAGGAAGCAGTTTCCGATACGACTGTGCTTAGAATTACTATACGGGAAATTTAACTGATGTCTTACCTGGGTTTGGACGAGGAGCTGGCGCAGCTTTGAGATCAAGGAGCTTTTCAGCAATGAGTGCATTCTTAAGCACTGCACCCGGGTTCGCGGCGCTAGTTCCCGTGCCAGCAGGGACTGCCAACCGTTGAGCAGTTCCGCCTGATGGGCTCGCTGCACTACCAGCAGCGCCTCCACAGGCTGTTCGGACTATTTGATTCCATAAAAAATAATCATCTGCATCAGGAAATAATTCTGCGTCCAGAAAGGATATAAAAAATCCGGATAGAAGGAAGGGCGTTAGCCATAAATGCCATTTGAATCGTGTCATGGCAAAATCGGAGAAACAACGGAAACTAAGCAGTTTAAGCGTCGTAAGGTGCCACCACGCCAAGGATATGCTTGTTGACGCCGGACAGTTCAATCTAGAATGAAGATGCCAAAAAGCAGGTTTGTAACAATGGCATCCTTAAATATACAACAGCGCAGTTATAAACAATTCAACGGCAACTGTCGAAAGATGAACACCACGATAACAGTGTCCACTCTGAAGTCAACCACTGGTTAAACAAAGAGGTGGAGATGACTGTTTAAGTCAGAGCTCAGGTTGTCAGCTTGTGCTTGTGAGTCAACGAGACTCCTTAAGAAACGAACGTTGGGGAAGGGAGAACAGAGGGAGTGCTGGTCGGGTACTCGAGAGAGTCAAATCGCCCACCAGAAATACGGTACAACAACGGCCAGTTTTGATGGCCACAACACAGCAGTTGCTTGACGTTGTACAAGATAGTTTGGCTCAAACTCTTAGTCGGGAGCCGTTCTTCGAGCAAGACTAGATTCTTGGTAAAGACGGTAGTAAGAAACGAACGAGACGCTTCCTGTTGATAGTAAGGTATCACATTATCAAAGCTGTTTGGTGGTCAAGGATGTCTTTCCTGCTTGACATGAGGTAGGCTAACATTGACATAGCCATGCCGACACGTTATAGTCTGACTCTCAACTATTGATTAATTTTCACAAGTGTTGCGACAATAGCTGACATCGAACGCACTGCATCGTGGACGAGGTATCGCCTTGTAGATGAGTGCTGTAAACCACTGGCCGGGCCGTTCTTAGAGGTTAGTATGTATAGTAGGGATAAGATGGATTTGACGTCATGACTTCTTCGACCAATTAGAACAAAAATCTGGCTCTTCCTTTCCTTTCAACGCGGTCCGAAAATTTGGCCCAGAACAACGTTAACCAGCGACGTTTGTACATGTTCCGTGTGAAGGATATTTCAGAGGTCAGTACACGCACGACGGGAAGTTATGTGGCCAGTAAGAATTATGGGACCAGGCGGAAAAGACGGCAAAATGGAAATTCAAACGTAGAAAAGTGTCCAAAAGTGCATTAATATGAATCCGTCGCGAGCGTACGTACTTCCGTACCGCCGTAGCGAAAAGGCCTGGTCCTATAATTTTTACTGGCCCCATAATTTCCCGTCGTGAGTGTACAGTTTCGTGTTTTTCGTTCCGTTGATCACAACAGTCATCTAGATTCTATGACGTCTTCCGAGTCGGCTGAGTCGGTCTGCTCTCTATGGCTAGTTCCCTAACACTCGACCGCGAAAACTGGCACAAACCCCTGCTGAAAAACAGAGTAGCTTCGGAACTGCCAAGTGGAGCGGCGGCATCGTGAAGACGAACATCCACGGTTTAAAGAGCGTACCAACGGATGCCCAAACTGCAGTCCATGTCGATACTCGACTATACATCATCCGCAACATCATGGACGGCGAAATGGCGTTTGGGATGATTGCAATCAGGAGCGGTGACCAAGCGATCAGCGAGGTCGGTGCAATCCGGCTGACCACCAGCAAGTTGAAGAACGAGGTTCGAGTTCGAGTCAGATGCTGGATACGGTCAAACTTCTCTGATCTTAAATTTCCGAGGTAAGGAACATAATTCAGGCACAGCAATTTTTACAGTTCAGGCATATTTCTTGAGTTCCTGCTGCATTTAATCGCGTGCTTGTTTCTTTTCCAGCGGTAGATCAATCTCTCTCCTCATGGTCCAAATATGTTTGGATACGATGAAATGTTGTAGGTCGAAAGAATCTGTTGTGAGGGAGAGACGGGTCTGCCCAATGCGAAAAAAACTAAAGTTGTATCAACAAGTGTACGATAAGAAATCAATCAAGCGTTGATAATAAAGCTTAAACTTTTCGCATCGCCCGAGTTATGTCCTGTACGTAGTTCCAGCCAATTATGGAGCGGCAGACGGTTTCACACTATCCATGACTCATCTGCCTTAACAACCAATAACTTAGCTGCTCTCGCTGAGAAATCACAGGGTAGCATAGATATGATACCGTCAACCGCTCAATAACTGACTGCAAAGCAGTGTTGTTCCGATAAAACGTATTTTGATGTATAATGCAGAATTCAATTTCGATCTGGGCCGCTGTAACCATAGACTTAACATGGGCAACCGGATTTGAATTGGTTCTGCTGTCGTATCGAAACAACACTGCTGTAATAGAAAATAAGCAGATTATTTGCGGTCAACTGTGGAGCGACTTCCTTCTCCTTCTCCGAGTTTCCTTCTCATATTTCCCCTCGTACGCACCCGATGTGAACGTTCGAGCTGTCCTTTCGAGCTAGTTTAACCGTATCCGGCATCGCTGCTTTCAGTGGTTCATCCACGTGAACGGGTACAAAAAAAGGAGGAGGACGACGGATAAGAAGTGAACCGTGAGAAAACTCTTCGATAATACTGGTAGGTTTTGGAAGGATAACTGAGTTTGACATGGTTTGATAGGCTCGGCAAATGAGTAATACAGATTGCCACTGGTTAGCATGAGGATTTGCACCAATATCTAAGCTGCAATGCAGAAACGCCAAAGTCAGCTTTTCTAATTCGATTGCCAAGTTGGTTCGGAACTTTTCTGTTCTCTCGCGATATTTCCGATGACGTAGGTGTGTTTACATCAAGTTGGGGATAAAAACTCAAACATGGAACTTTTTCGACCGTATTTGACTTGCTGCGGTATGCCTTCCCTACCGGAAGACATGGCAGCCAAGTTTTTCACGCAGTATGCCAGAACAACTAATCGAATCATGGCCCGGCCGAAGCAGCTCAAAAAATTGTACGGAAAGTGTGGAAGTATGAATGGTAAAGCAGCAATCTGACTTTTTCCCATCGAAATGTCAGGTTGTAGCAAGTTGGCGTGGACAGGGTGTATTATGCGCATCAGAATCAAAAGCCGAATCGTTCCACAGATCAGCGGCAACCGCCCTTTTTGTGCTGGGTGAGTTCATAACACTTCAACCTTTACGACTCGCAGAAGACCAGTTCAGACTACCGTGTTCTGGATATTTTTAGGGTATGATTAACCTAAAGTTACTTCAGGGAGTTTATTCGGCTGGACCTCCAAAGAACGTCCGTTAACGAATTAGGTCTGCAGACTCCGCCAAAGGTACGAAACGAAGATACGTGTGGGAAACGTGTTCGATCCTCACCAAGCTGAAAGTCAGGGTCGGTAAAAGAATATACCGGAAGAGACAGTCTATGTAACTGATCGTAAGAGCGCCAGAAGCCATACGGCGGCTCCCATCAGAGTGCTTTGTGTAGGTGCGAAGTGGATGAGACGGACTGGTAAAGACGGAACTCCGGCTCCATTTGGGAAAATGACTAGTCAGGTTCCACTACACCTACGTCCCTCGGGCTCACCCAACCCGGCACCTGGCGCTCTTTGCTATCGGGAGATCCTATTAACGCACCTGACAGGAGAAATGCACGTCTAGATACGCGGGGCTGCCCCCGGGGTAGGACCCCTGGTGACCGTGTTGTTTGAGGGGAACTACCCTTGACCTTCCAACCTGACGAGCTGACCTTTCTTCAGTGACCTTTATCGGAATGTTACTCACGTAACTCACCGCCTAACGTCATCACCTCGACCGGAAGTGATGACGTCATCGGCGCGCTCCGATAACGCAGTTATCATTTTCTTTGATTTATTGTGTGGGTCTTCTTTCTTTCTTCACGTTTTATTTGTTGACCATTCTTTTCTTACAAGTACAAAGTCTAAGAAGAGGAGAAGAATGCTAAGACTCAGAAATGCCTTCGTCAATGTCCAGCTCCATGAGCAGGTCGTTTTCGTTCTTCTTCAGTTCTTCCCAGCAAAAGTAATCCTCAGCAGGAATCGGCAGCGTCTTCCCGTCCTTGGTCACCTTTTTTAGCAGACAACGATCCTTCAAGTCCTGGTACACCATTTTGGCGCACGAATTGATTGCGCACGTTTCGCAGCACGAAGGCAGTCCCTTGTATTCGTGTCCAAAGGCATGGCAGTAGGCCGTAAATTTTCCATACTGCACGCTTATCAGGAACTCTCGACGACATCCTTCATCCGCAGCGATGATCCGGATAACGTCCTCGCACGTGGGATAAACCATGTTGGTAATGGAAAGGAAATAAAAATGAGATATATGGCTCGTTTATATACAGAAAATGCAGAACGGCATTAACAACTACCTAAAGGATTCGGTACGTTTCGAGATTAACATCTTCGAATACCGCAATGAGGATTCCAGCCCCATGGTGTAATTCGTCTCAGAAGCATAGCATCCAAATATTCGTGCATTTTGGCTTTTTTCTATCGCAGTATATTTTTTTGTTGTACGATTTCTTAAAAAATCATCGTCTTGGATTTCTGTGTTCAAATCAAAAAAATGGTTGACGCATTGGCACACCATGATATCATTGGCCTTTGTATATTCAGTAAACAAATGTATAGTATGCGAATATGTTTCATGACCAGCTCGTCGTAATAAAAAGATCAAATATTGTCCGCAGACCGTGCTCGATTCGGACTGTGACTGATGAGACTGAGAAATAATGCGGTTCTTTTTTGCCACTTTGGCCAAATGAGGAGAATAGGTTCCTAGTTCTTTTCCAAAAGAATCAAAGGTCTCATTGACACCCGCCTTACCCTGGTACAAGGCTACCCAATGGGAGCCCGGTTCGTCGCTCGCATCCGTATTAACAATGCATCCCGAAGACAGTTGAGCGAATTCGGGAACTTCATCGCTGCTGAAAACTCCTCGAAATATTCGTCTCGTACCAGGATGCGTTCTTAAGGCTCGATCAATCTCTTGGGTGTTCATGATGCAATTTGGCGTTGTTCGTTAATCTACAGGACAAAATGTTACGAAAAGGTAAGGTTCGATGGGAAGAAAAACTTGTCTTACTTCAATCAAGTTGTCGTAAACCAACATGGCCGCCATCATGATCACTTCCTTCAATGGCTCCGCAAAAGAAACTGATACTGAAAGTGTACCCTGCTTGATGAGGTTCATTGGTCCACGACCAGTGGATCCCGGGGTTAAATCAAAGCCAAAGATGGTGTTACCCTGTTCAAATCCATCTCGATCGAAATTACATTGACCGTTGGGTTCATAGCGCATGCCCAAAGTATTGAGCAGGCCATCGTAAGCTTCCAGGCTTTGATGCTTGGGAAAGTTCATATGATACGGTTTGGTTGGAAAGCTTTGTCCATCCACTTCAACACTGAGTTGCGTAATATTATAATGTTGAAAGTTGAAGGGTGGTTTTTTAATGCGTCCTTGATAATCCTCGCTGGCTACAAAGCCAAGGAAGACCACTTTGGGTGGAGCACCAATGTGTAAATTGGAAATTATGGTGCTTTGCAGCCCACGCACAATATCGGTGGTACGCATGGTTGTACGTTCGATAGCATATTTGATTGCCTGCTTTTGGAGTTCTTCTGTGACTTGAATCAAGTAATCTGGAGCAGAGATGAACCGCCGAATAGCGATCTTGGAATTACGAATGACAATGTAAAAGCTCGGAGTAAAAGTGAATTTCACGGAAGTGAAACTAAAATGCATGGTCTATGATCGGTATTAAATTCAGTTTTATGCTTTGAAACAGAAACAACATGAGGAAGATGAAGTTCTATCTTCCTCTAACCATGATATCAAGTTTGGTTTGGATAAATCTAGGCTGTAGACGCTAGAAATAATAATTTAAAGAGCGGACGTCGGTTTGTCGTGGTTTTTAACTGGTTTCTTTACTTTTTGAGGCCGTAATCTTCTAAATGTGTTTAAAATTGAAGGTATTTTAAGAGTAAATAGCTGTTAACGAGGGATTAAAATACCTTTATCAAAACTAAGACTAAACTCCGTGGGACTAAAACTTCATCTCGGAAGTGAAACGAAAATTCAAGGGAGTAAAACGCCTTCGAACGAGAGTAAAACTAAATTCGCCGCGAGTAAAACTGAGTCGTCTGAACTAAAACTGTATACTTTGAGACTGAATTATTTTACTCTGGAGTAAAACTAAACGCAACACTGTAAGACTGGAACAGTTCTCGGGTATCCGGAGGGAGTGAAAATTCAATCAAGGCGGTTGACCGGAAAATGATCGGCTCGAAGCCACTATTTTGTACCCGACAAATAAAATAATCCGATTTTGCAGCGAATATTGAAAACAAGGTGGAGCTCTGTGATCGCGTTTAGCCGCCTATTTTAATTTCTTTGTCAGTGCCGTCGTCAATATTCGGCGGACCGTATCCCGGTTCGCTTTTTTCCTCGTCGACCGGCTTGTTCTTCGATGCATTCTGAGAAGTAGACCCTTTCTTCGAATCTTTACTCTCCGTTAGGTCTCCGTGCGAGCTGGAGGACAACTTTGACGTTTCATACAAAAACCTCCGGAGCTTAGATACCGGCACGTAGCCGGGCTCCATGTTACTCTCATCATCCGTCATCGGCGGCTTTTTCCTTTGTGTTCCATCCAGCCTGTCTGGTGCAAAGACAGGAAATCTTTTATCAAAATCACTTTGGGGCAAGCCGTCAACGCTCTCAGGTTGCTGTTGTTGCGGTGTCGGTAGTCTGCGTAAAGCTCCGCTAGGTGATGGTCGTCGGTTCGGCATTGGTCTTCTTCTGCGATTCGGATCAAACTGAGGTCTGTCTGGCCTTTGGTCCCTGCCGGGAGGGCGTTCTTCTACATCTCGGTCCGGTGCCTGAGGCGGTTCTCTTGGACGCTGGGACTTCTGGAATAATGGTTTTCTAACCAACGTATCGTCATTCCATGGCTGAACGCTTCTGTCAACTCCAGCATCGGCTTCTGCCGATTCGGCGGATTGCAATGCTTTTTCAGGCCGCTCAACTGCTGGCGAAGGAGGTCGTTCTTCAGGTGGCGGGCCTTCTGAAATCTGTTGTATGGGACGTCGAACCATGGGCCGTTGTGGTCGATTTTGAGGCGGAGGTCGCCTGTTTATTTCCGAAGGGATCTGTTGCTGTACTGAAGGTCTTCCTTCTTGCGGCGGAAACTGCGGCCGGTTTTGTAGAGCACGTTGTCGCGATACTTGTTGCTCTTTCCGGGGCTGTTCGCCACCCTCTATACCAGGCGGGCTTTCGTCTGTGGGAGGTGGCTGTCGCGGTCGCTGCGGGCGGTATTGTCGCATGGGAAAGTTTTGAGGTATCTCGCCGGCAAAAATGGGTCGACTCTGCGGAGGTGGTCCTCGCTGGCCTTCGTAATTGGGCGGGTATATTGGAGGTCCATCGCTTAACTGTTGGCGCGTTTCTTGGCCGTTAAACCCATTATCTGGGGGTAGTCTGTCTTGATCACCGTCAAAGACCGGTCGTCCGAAAAAGCGTGGACGGTACTGTGGTGGAACAGGTCCTTGTTCGAGTTGATCGGGTTGTTGCATAAACGGAGGCACCATAAATCGTCGCGGTCGTTGTCGTGGATCTTGTTGTTGAAATTCCGGTGGAAGCTCTTGCTGTCGCAGAACCAGATCTTGTTCACTTAGTCTAGAAAAAACTTGTCCTGAAGCTGCGTCGCGGTTGTCCGAAAAAGCGGAATCTGCAAGGAGAAACACGTTTACGAAATGACAAGATATCAAGATAATTCCATCGTGCCAGACAAAAGGACATTAATTTTGTAAGTAAATCCCGCCTGCGCGATCGAATTTTGCAGTCACAACTTCGGCGTATAGTAGTCAGAAAAAACAGCATTGATGGATGCGAAACAAACAAACCTGATCCGTCTGAGCTCTTCTCCGCATTCGTATCACTTTGGCTTTGCTCCCTCGACCGTAACTTCTGCTTTGCAATGGCGGCGCGTCTTCTGTATTCTTGCTCTGCCGCAACTCGTCGCTGCTGCGCATCGACCAGCCGATAATCGAAAAACATCGGTCGGTCGTTTGTCCGAAACAACGGTTGCTGCTGCTCCGGACGTTGCGACTGCCTCGTTAAGATATACCCGCCATTGTGTGTCTCCAAAAAATCTTCGTTTCTTCTGGTCGAAGCAGCCGGTACTCTCTGCATAAAATTCCAGTCTTTGGTTGCGTCATATGCCGTGACCACAGCGGCATCTTGTCCGATCGAAGATGAGGCTAGATCTTGATTGTTTAGTTCGTCGAGCATCCAATGTCTGGGTTCTCTTGATGGTCCATCAAGTGTTCGCGCTGTTCGCGAAGAGCGACCACCTTTGACAGCGCTAAACGAAGAAGATCCAATGTCCAGCTCATTACTTTGTTTCGTGAAGGACGAAGCAGATTTCTTGAAGGTGATAACGGGAACCAAAGATGGTTCCGCTTTGATCAACCGGCGTCTTTCTGCAGGTGCGTAGAAATTTTCGAACTGCTGAGGATCAAAGTTACTTTGCGCTCCTTCCCAAGGAAATTGGCCCTTGACGAGATTTAGTACAGTGGCGAAGCCGAGTGCCACGGGTAGAAACGATATCTGTAACGGAATAAAGACGTCAGAACGAATCAGGGACCAAAGCAATTGACTTACCATTTTTCTCCGCCGCAGCACATGAAAGCGAAATTCCGATCACATTGTAAATGAAAACGTAGAAGTTTCAGATTACGGTAGACCAACGCACTTGGTTTCATGTAGTAATTAAGTGGGGCAGTGAAACAGAAAATTGCCTCAGAGATACCTCGCTTGCGCGTCCGAGCACATCATGTAGGTTTTTCGATGCGCCTGGATGACACAAGAATAAGAGCACATCCGAGCCATGGACGCGCTGTACAGTACGTACGTCTTGCCACTCATCTTTGACGATACTATTCAGCTGCTCGTCGGTTGGGCGGAAAATCACTAGTCAGAAGTCTACGCTTCGGCATCCACTCCCAGACCACAGTACTACTGAAAATGTACCTTGTAATGGGCCCGGGAGGCCGCTGGAGCCAGTTCGCCGCTTTCCGAATGAGAACGTTGTCTCTTTCAGTCAAAAATTTAGCGGGAAAAGGAAGACCATTTACGGCTGGAAAGCGCAAATTCAAACGAAGAAGCAAACTTTTGTAAAATTTTCGGATAATGAATTCGAGGAAGAGGGCGGGACTCACCTGGATTAGTGGTGACGTCACCGAGTATGTCACATGGATGACTCATCAGGATGCCCCATTAGCAGTACAGTATGACAAGAAGGACAGCTGTTGCTCGTGCCTGGGCGGTGTACCCCTCAAATCCCAGCAGGCTCTCTTGGACGTTCAGCTACTCCTGCCACAAACTTCGGCTTTTTTTTCCAGCCGTGGTTCCCAAATCTTCCTTAAAACGTTAGGTTAACTTATCGGTGTTTGAAGAGCATTCTCCTCCCGGTACAAACCAGCCGTGGATCGTGGTGGCTGTGCAGGTAGGATGGCTTGCGCGAAATCAGCAATATCCGATGCTGCAGTCTAGTTTATCTTGAGACGTTCGCCGTTTATTATCCTTTAGATTACTTCAAGTGTCTTCCTTTAAGGTATTGAGGTGGCTGTTAGAGATGGATGACATCCTGAAGCTGAAGAAGGGCGACATTATTCCATGCTTTACCTGTCGTCTGTGCGATGGGGTGTTGATCGACGCCACCACCTTGCCAGAATGTCACCACGCATGTGCGTCTACGGTTGATTGATCAGGATAATTTTCGCGCTCGAATAATATCAATACGTCTTGACGGAGAGTTTTATAATCTTATAGTATTATGTTTGCGGACTGAAATCATTTCTGGTGTTTTTCCAGTCTGTCGCTCATGCCTGGTACACTACTGCACGCGAACCAACGTCGATGTCTTTACCTGTCCGGTGCTGGACTGTGGTGCTGAAATTCACACGTCAAGACCATTGGAGAAGATCAAGTAAGTTCGGTTTCTTCTGGCTGGCCGACACTTGATTTAGCTGCATTTCATTTCCGATCGAAGCTTACCAAGCAGGACAGGTTTATCGTTTATCAAAGACACTAAAATTCGGCGTCGTTGGGGTTACCACAATTGTAATTGACTTTCCGTAGTTTAGTCTAGTGCCAAACGCTTTTCGATTGCAGAAACGATACAACTTTGCAAACCGTGGTTTATAAATTGTTTCCAGATGCCTATGAAGGTACGGCGGCGTTTTCAGTTTTTTTTTGCTGTCTGGTCTGCGTACCCGTCAGACTGTACCCCCTTCCCTTACAGACGAAATGCTAAAGCGCCGAGAGTTTTACCGATTGCACCCGCAGACAGGTAATGGACAGTTGCTTAAGAATTATCAATTGATAATTGTAGGGTGAATTTAATAGTATGGGCTACAGTGCTTTTTGCGCGCTCGCTGAGTCCTGACGTTGTTGTATTGTTTTTCAGTGTTCCCCGGCTACCTTCACATGCAGCGAGAGCTGACACGAGAAGAGCTCGGAATTATTCAGAATCCTAGCTGGCTGCCTCGACCGGTGCCCAAATCAGCCATCGTGACACTTCGATACCTATGCGTTGTCTCGTAAGGACAGTGATTTGGTTCCATCGTTTCGGTATGAAAGACCGCGTTTCACATGTGCGCAACTCACTTGTTTCAGTGATCGTGCACCGGCCCCGAAACGACTCCTGGAGAAAGATGTGCAGGTCAGTCGAGCCTATCGAAGATGACCGTACTGATTTTACCTTATGCTACAGCGGGTGGTGATATGGTCGATTTACATGAGTTTTGAGCCGTTTTCGAAATCTGGTCGACAGTTCATCTGAGGTTCTACTTGTGACAGGTCAAGAAGCAGTCGGTACTGCGTTACTCCGTCGGGACGGACGCAACATTTGCTGACTTGAAGGAGACCGTCGGAGTCATGTTCCATCTGCCGCTAGAGTATCCCGTATGCACCCGTTAATCCTTGGGAATTACTCGTACTAGTGCGCAGACAATTTTGATTTATTGTGTCAGGTGGTGGTCCTGCTCACAAACATCATTATGGAGGACACTTCATCTTTGAGCGACGTCATTCGTTTCTTTCCCACAAAGCAGGTATGAATGCATAACCCTGCGTTGTGCTCAGTAATGAAAGTTTTACCGGTCGAAGTCTTTTACGAAATTCGTCAGCTGGCTGATTCCCTAACTGTGTCTTTTTGGTGTTCTGATCATTTGTTTTTTGTTCAATCCTTAGCCTGGTGCTCTGGCTTTTGACTTCGTTCTGACCGATATCACGTCCTTTCCTGACCATGTCAGCATGGAAGCAGCCATCCTACGCACAATCCGCCGATTACCACCGGTCGGCGCGCCGATCTCAGTGACCTTTCCCTCTACTTCAGCGTTCTCGTTTTCGGACAATGTCCCACTTTCCGCAAATCCACGCCGCTGGCGAAAGTCGAGAAAACGTGCCGGAACAAACACGTCCAACATCTCCACTATATCGAAAATGCCAAAGACCACCCTGCGCAATGAAACGCTGTACCCACCCATCCAACCTCCTTCGATCGTCAAACGAAAACGTGGCCGTCTGTTCAAGAGTTCTGCTGGTCTACAAAATGCCTCTTCATCTCGAGCCATCCTCAGTATGGCCGAAGAAGCTTATTTCGACCTGAACGGGCCGCCATCGTCGCCAGTGGCGTCGACCTCAAAGTCGCTCCAAGAAGAAAGTGACAGTGATGTAGCAATTGAGTTTCCCGTCAAGAGAAAACGTGGCCGACCCTCGACAAAGAAGCGTCCTCAAGCGTTGAAACCTGATTCGCAGCGTACGCGCCTCAACGGCATAAGCGTCAGCGATGTGCCGTTTGGCTTTCCTGCGAAGAAGACGCGTGGGCCTGATAGGAAGAAGCGAAAACCTCGTCTGCAAGTGCCAATGCAGGATGCTCAGCCTCTGGTCCTGAACGTCGACGAAGCGCAACCGTTTCCCATGGCAGCATCCATTGCCGTATCGCAGGATGAACTTGTCCACAATGTCGAATCAGAGTACGCGGATATTTGCTCAAAATATGACCGACTCAAGTTGCAAATGCCGAAGCTCGAAGAACAGCCAGTCTCTACGGTCGAAGATGTTGTGTTGCCGGTAAAGGAATACTTCGCACAATATTTCGACGGTCCATCAAGGTCGAGCGTGAAGGAAACTGACGACGACGACAACGACGGAGCGCTGGCCGACTTGATTCGAAAGAGTGCTGTGGAGATCGAAAGCCGTCTGGCCGCGAGCGACATGGATCTGAAGATTGTGATCGGGAGTAGGAAACGCAACAAAAGGAAAGAAGTCAGAATGGGCGATTTGGGGAGTTCGTCAAGAGCGCAGGTGCACATGTCGGAGCGCATTCGTGCTCATCTGGACGAAATAATGGAAGGTCCAACTGAGAGTCTGTACATGGACCACGGCTATGTTGCCGAGCCCAAAGTCGAAAAGTCGGACGAAGCCCGCTCGTTCAGTGGTCCAAAAGGTGAGACCGATGCGCCATTTATCACATTTATCCATACGTTGCAGTCATGTTCGAAAACTTTTTTCCTAGTACTGATTAACTTATTCGTCTGTAGAGCTGGGGTATTCTTTAGCTGACTATTCTGGAAGTTTGGTCACTCAGCTCGTCACGTTGAGAGGTGATCTGGAAAGAATTTTCTGTGCAAGCAGCAAATCGGGCGGAAGACAGTCTGAAAGTACGGCTTCGGAGGGCAACGAGTTGCGTGGACAATCGGACTCTGATTCAGTGACAAGTCATGCTAGCAAAGCTTGGAGGGACCAGCAGGATGGAAAAAGCGAGAGGGGTGAAGTGTTTGAGGCACCAGCGAACAGTACTCGTTTCTTCTCGCCTTCGCTAGTCGGATTAGCCTGAAGTAGTGTTGGTTAATTTTGTACTGAACTCTTTGTTGTAATTTCTTTCGACTTTCCAGACTAGCTAGAGAACTACGTACAGGTTGTTTCGGAGCTTTACAGAGTTGAGACTTTGAATCTCTTATTGCAGTATTTTCGCTGTTTGTTTCTTTCGATGAACGATCGTTGAATTACCATATCACGTTTTTTAGAAAAATTTGCCGCAACTGTAAATTAAACAAACGTTCTTCGAATTAAGTTAGCTATCGACGGTATTTATTTCTAGCCGACATTCGGATTGTCGTGTACGTTGTTTGCTGGCAAATACATCATTCGAGCGAGACGGGTCACAGATTGCAGCAACTGGCGCTGGGAAGCTAGCCCAATCCAGTTTTCGCACCTGAGCTTATTCTGGCTTGAGTACTACGGCGTGAGTCTTCGGAAACTTGGTATACTGTAGGGTAACAACGCAACGTGACAGCTGAGGTTTTCCATTCTGGCAAAGTTCAGCTCACCATACCGACGGTATTCTCGTACACACGAGCCACGTGATTTTTCAAAAAGCGTAAGGTATCTTACTACAATGTAACAGATGCATCCCTGCAGATGCAAACTTTTGACTAGCAGTGGTCTTCACAAGACTACAGCTCCGGTGTACAACTTACGCTCCAAATAAACTAATCAAAAACTTCCCCTGCAGGAATGCATTCCTTACACTGCAGTATGGTGACATAGGTTGCTCTGTAGGCCTGTTGATGAACCTGTAGACAATGTCGATTGCGCAGAGGCATGTACGAGTACTCGAAATTGACAAAATTCGCAGTAGTCACCATAATCAAGTTTCACGGCGTTAGGGCGCCCGGCTACAGCTGCTGATAAGATAATAACAATAGTATGTCGATGGCGCTGGAATTCTGCGCAAAACTATCTACGAAACAAAATCGGACCTAGCTGTCTCGTCAAAGATGGTTCTCATTACGGTTATCTACCGCATATTTAACCGAAGCCCTCAAGGCCGCACCTCTCAGCCGCTCGAGCAGGCTTGACGAATAAGTTTGGCTCACATATCGATATTCGGACTGGAGCGATGCAGCCGGACAACAACACGCCGGAGCAATTGCCGATCGACTTCACTCGGCCATCGAGGTTCATTATTGATTTCACCCAAGTCCGACCCAGACCAAAACCCAGCGCATCATCCTGCGTCAGACGTTTTATCGCGGAAAGCGGTTCGTGTTCAGGCTGACGCTGTATCCAGCTGTCGCCGGCCTTCCGTATCTGAGAATCCAAAGGATTATCTGAAAATCCGATCGCGACGCTTGAATCCACAAGATGTCTTGTACGAGGGGAGACACAATGCCTTTACTAGGAAGCCACCTGTTGCATTGCACGATGGGGTTACTAGGAAATGGTATCCACCCGTTAGCCCTGTCGGGTATGGTTGCACTGCAGAGCGTCCCTCACAACGCATCACACCTTCTGCACGTCACTTCGGACGTAGCGGTGGTCCCGGAACCCTTCAAGCTACTACATCAGATCTTCTACCGCAACAAACTGTGCACGGAAAATCTGCAAAACACCATGGACCAAGAGAACCTTCGAGCCCCAAAGGGATCCCAGCTAGGTCAGTTGTCCATGCACCGACTTCGAAGCTAAATTCCCGCGTCACAAAAAGCCTCTCAACGGCATTGCCTTCGAATTCCAGCAGTTTCAAAGAGACACCTACACGCAAACGAAGGGAAAACAAGCTGCAGTTAAATATTGCTAAAACTCTGCCACAGTCTGGTACGATAGTATCCGAGAAACCTGTGTTACCCGTGGCCAAAACTTCAGCGGAGACCGCCGGAATCGAAAAAGAACGAAAAAGTTCACCCTCTTCCAGAGAGGAAAAGCTGGAACTGTGCAGGTCCCATCTCAGTTATGGCTACCAGGATGGGCCATGTCCCAACTCACGTATTGTTTTCAACGTGGACCCAGTCCGTCAGCCCGCCTGTACCCTTCCACGGCTGCCGCTGCCAGCGACCAAATTCACCACAGGCCAGGTTCGCCTCTCCAGTTCCAGTTCCACTTCCACACACCGAAAAGACGTCTGGGGAACTACCGCTCGCAAGATGGCTGGTGTGGCGGTTGCTGTCTGGCTGACTTATAGTTTCGTGACATACCGCTGTCGGTAACATCTTTCCCTTTCAAATATATTAATACTATGGCGGTGAAATAATAAATTAAAACCGAAGCTGGAAAACGCATGTCCAACTATTCATTCAAGACTGAACATTACGGCGGCCGTCGTCTTTTCATTACTGCTTGTTGTGAAGAAGTAATACAGTTTGGCATGAAGTTAAGGGGGATAGTCTAACGTGAGTGATTAATTTAAGCACATTTCGCGTAACTTGAACGAAATTTAGGCTTGCGTTGAGGGACTACCGAGTAATGAATCAGCCGATCTGCAACGTGCAGCAAGACAAAACAACCGACCATGGCAGGGAATCGAACCCGCGTTTTCTGTGTCTAAGTTACAGCCTTATCAACCGAGACAGCTGGTATCATGACCAAGCAAATTTAATGGCAAGCTGGTCTCAGATGGACACGATGATAGCAGCTTCACAGTGATCCCAAATGAACTTTCGGACCCCCGGCCCAAACCCACTGGTGGACCCTCAACTTTAGGCACCCAGTTGCAAGGGTACAGCCCCTACTGACGGATCATGGCACAAACTTTTTGACTGGCGGCTTCCATGGTCCAAACAATTTTAACTCTTTTTAGCAGTCAGAATTCAGAAATTCCAATGTCTCACGGTTCTGATGGTCAGGGCGGGCTAATTAGCGGACCAAAACGCCTTAACGGTTCGGCTCGGCTCCTCACGCCGAGTTAAATTTAAAATATTTAATCGGCAAAGTACAGGTTGATTCTGATTGCTTCGACGGGTTTTGAACAGCTACAGAAAATTCCGCTATTGCTTCCGTGCTCTCGAATTACGTTCACCTGTAGCTCTAATTGTTAAAAACCTTCTTTAGAAATGTAATCCAGATCGTATGAGTGAGAAAAAACCAAGTACGAAAAACTTTGAAGGACCCGGAAATCAGGGGTCGTTTTCGAAATGATACATAGAGGGTTCAACAAGTTCTAAAGCTGATTCTACCACAAATTACGGATTCGCCCGAACTTCACAACTTTTCAGAATAAGCACCATCAACCTCTTTGCAACGTTTAGATCAAGAAACCCCGTCGCCAAACATTTCCTGGTAGAAGTTTTTATCAAAAGAAGCAAGAGCATCGTCACTAGCGCTATCGAGCTCCTCTTCCGTCGAACATTTTTTCCCTTTAACAGATCTTTTAGTTTGGGGAACGGCTAAAAATCGCAGGCAGATACCTTTGGAGAATGAGGGGGATGAACAATAATATCGAGCTCCTGCTCGGCCAAAAGTTCCGATATTGTAAGTGCGCTATGTCATTTCGCGTCGTCGTGGTGAAGCAGTTTCCCCCGAAACCCGCCTTTTGGACGTCCGTTTCTCAGGATCTCACACAGCGGTTTCAAACAGTTTTCGATGTAAGACGCAGCATTCGTCGACGGTTTACGAGGTAGCTTTGTTTTGAAAGTAACTCCGTTCCGACCCAGGAAAAAGTTAGACATACGATTCTTGATGCTCTTCGGTGCCGTACAACCATGGGTGCGTCACTGTCTTTTTCGACCCATTCCTTATTGTATTCCTTCCGTTTCGGGTCGTAATAATAGATACAAGATTCATCGCTAGTCACCACATCGCGCTTGAGGATATGAAGCATCTGCTCACATCTACGTACTTTTTGCTGACGTTGGTTCTCCGTCAGTCCATGAGGTACCCAGGGAGCACCAATTTCTTGCAAATTAAGATGACCGTGTAATTTGTGTTCAGCCGTTCCCACTGAAATATCCAGTTTCTGCGTTTCTGCGCTATATTCCTGACGGTGGTGTGACGATCTTCTTTCATCAGCTTGCGTGTCAAAGTAATCTTTTGTCGGTGCGCGCCGTAACAGCAGCCCCAGTGCATCTTCCAGATCGAAAATCTTTCGATGAAGAGTTCTGTACCAGTACTCAGCAGTTGATTTCGATGAAGATTCATCCCCCAACACTTTACTCATCCTCTCGAAGCATTCCCGCGTCGTCAAGTTCCGCTTGAAATTACACAGTATGAAGCTTCGGTGAAACGGCTCATCCTAGTGCGCCATGTTAACGGGGAAAGTGAAAAGTTCGTCAGGTGCTAAAATTGAAATTTACGATTCCTTGCGAGTTTGAAGTCTATTCACTCGGTCTTTTGGTAATGATCCGTAAACAGGTCAGCCCTTTTTTTGGATAGTGGCATAAGAATCTAGGCCAACTGGGGTAGTCACGCATTAAAACTTATTGAACCCCCTATGTATTTTGCCCAAGTCCGGGTTTGTGCGTCACTGTACGAAGCTTCCGAGAATATTCCGTGCATGCAATCTTGTTGGGACAGCATTTCACCACACGATAAGAAGAATGCCTTCTCATATTTCTGTTTCTGACCATTAAACGACGTGGTAAGCAAAGAATTGAAACAGTTTCGGGAACCATTTGTGCTTGGTTCTTTGGCCATTTATTAAGAGTGTTCTATCGGTTTTTATCAATTAACACAAACATTTTTGTGTCGCATAAAAATGATTTGCAGTAACTTGACAGTTTTACACGTCCATCAGAAATGTTTTTCTCACTGAGGCCAGTCTTCACCAGCAAAATACATAGGTGGTTTTCTGCCAATCACACGGATAAGCTAATCAATGTTTTGACGATAAGGCCTACGTAGGTCGCAAGATCTAGAGATGCTCTACCGAACGAGCTGAGGTACGGTTGCAACGAGACAGAAACAGATGTACTACATACTGTAGTGCTCGCAGTTTATCGCGCACTCAACCACGTGATTAGTCAGGTTTGCCCGGCAAGATCAGCTGTTGCCAGAAGGGTGTGAGTTGATTGACTTTATTGGGTCGTCAGTTATTTTGAAAAACGATCCGGTCCGAATTCCAGTTTCTTTCACTGGATCCGAAGGTAGAAAACATTGTCATGGCTAGGACCCGTATATTTATGCCGATGAGGATGCGGAGAAAGCTTTGAGGAACTATGAAGAGATCGGATTATCGAGGAGAAAGCATGCGAAGCTTACAGGAATTCCGGAATCAGCCATGCGCAGCTGGTGGTGGGTCGAATGATACCTGTTCCGTAAGCAGCTGATAAGCTTCACGGAACCTCATGTTTTTGCTTCACAAAGCAAAGATTCCGGGCAAGCGAGGACCGGAGAAAAGTGAGCAGATACCGGAAACGCTCCAGATGGAAATGAGCAATTTGAGTTGACTTTTCAGAATAACACTTGTCTTAACCGATGGCCAATCATTGATTGTTGATTAAGCAGTACAACGTCTAAAATCCCCGATCGGGCGTTATTTACTGTTCACGTGGTTGAGTGCGCGATAAACTGCGAGCACTACAGTAATTCCAAAAGCCGTCGAAGTAATCGGAATCAACCTGAATTAACACCCTAAATACCAAGCTTTTTGTGTCGGCAGATTACCAGCGTACTCACAGTGAGCACAGAACTTTAACTGAAGGAAATTTGAAGGCGTAACCCAGATTAACCAATAGACAACTTTCAGAATTCCGAAATTGTGAAGATTGGCAGGCCGTAAAGGAAAACGTGGGAAAAGTAGCCCTGGCCGTTTTGATTTTTTTCTGGACGCACCGATGACACCAAGTTTGTCCCAGGCCTAGTATCGGTAGAGGAAGCTCTCCTCAGTGTTTCATTTTTCTCTAAACAGATGGTAGCTATGTATCTCGAGCAAAGACAGGAAACCTAAAATACTCCCGAAACTGCCCGAAATCGTGAGGATGTTTTCCAGCCTGCGGAAGTTGTACTGACCAGTGGTCATCAGCTGCGCTTCGGTGATACGACCGCAGACCAGGCAATGAAAAAAAGTTTGGTTCAAACCAGGCAAAATGAAAATTATAGGGAGCGAAAAAGTGCCGTATTGTACTCACAGTGAGTACGGTGGTAATCAGGGTGTTAACTTACACAAGTTCACTCATCTCAAACCATTGACAGGGAAATCCAGCAGGAGAATCATCATGTAACATTGCTGCTCCTACTGTGTGCTTACCTCAATATCTTCCTGTTCAGCGAAGTTACAACACATTAACGAACCAACGTTTTAACGTTCATGAAATCAAAGCTAACAATCCGCTCATACAGTACCGGTTGCTACGATCAAGTACCGTTCAAAAACAAAATGAGCGTGAATGGCCAACAAATTAAAATTATTCGGCCAGCCTCCTACTGGCCTCACGAAGCTACTGTTTCCTTCACCCCAGATAATTTTCCGGCCTGTCGAGGCTGAGGGTCTGGACTTTGGGACAGACGGGGCCTCGTCAGCCTCATGGGTCAACGCGCCCCGGCCTAAATTAGATGCTCCCATACAAGCCTTTCATCTGATTCACAAAGGGATTATGCCCGTCCTGACGTCCCGATAGTCAGACCGTCCCGGCAAAACAATAGAAGGGAATCTCTTCTATGATCTGAGCTGGATAACTAAATCCCTCTATGATCCTGAATGCACTACACGACTCTGAAATCAAAGTCCATTGACATCTCCAGTGTGCCGCGATGACGTAAAGTTCTTTGATTGCGAGTGGTGACTGAAAACATGCCAAACAGGTTGCTCAGCTGAACACGACAACCGAACAGCGTGCCAAAAACTTGGCCGAAGATGCGCGATAGCACACCATTCAATTTTTCGATAAGATAGATCGGCTGAGTTGGAATCTGTTCAATCAAGCTCCCAATCAAAGAGCCCACGTGACTGCAGTGGTTTAGGTCCGTCACTTCCGAGTGCTGAAATTTATTCCACGATCATCAGGGGATCATTAGGGGATTTAGCTTCCGAGCTCAGATCATAGAAGAGACTCTCTGCCTATCGTTTTGCCAGGACGGTTTGGCTATCGGGACGTCCCCTCGTGAACAGCTCTACAGGGTGATCAAAATTCACTCGACGGATTTTGAGACTCTATAACTAATTCCGCACCAGTCCCCCTGCCTTCCTATTTCATCCTCGGACATCTCGAACATTTGCAATTGTTTCTTTAAATTTTTGCCAATATCGCGCGTCACCCAAAAAATGCTTTGCAGAAAGCTTCAACAAGGCGGAAAATCGAGGTGCCGTTTCAGACTTGTATACCTGCACATGGTTGAGCGTAACTTGCTGCCGAACGAGAACCTTTAAAAGTTTTCCGTCAACGCTATGTTGTTTAAAACTTCGTAGGCCACTGCATAAAATTTGGCCTCGGTGGGATATTCCACACTGGCGAGTTTTGCGGCAATCAACTGGGTGACCGGCACTGTCTGCAGTGAAAAGTTTTCATTTATTTTCAACCTTTTTGCATTTTATGCGAACTAAAGAGGATGAAATATATTTTAGTTCCGACCACGAGTAAGTATCCATGGAATAGTAGTGATCGGACTAGTCTCATTTGTCGTGCGTCTCAGCAATAAATATTTGGTTTAAATTATGGGTTTCTAACGGAAAAATGGCACTTATTAAAAATTTTTTCTAGTGCAAGCGCAGGAGGCCTTGCTCGCAAGATGTATACGCGATCAAAAGCTTAGGGCTGCTCCATTGATAGAGGGAGTGCACAGCAAAAACAATTGAGATGCAGCGCAACTGCCAGAATTCGTATGTCGGCTGAGTGATGTTTTCCGGGTAGTCTGTGTTAAGTTTTTTTTGTTTTTGGGATACACCTGATCTGCGCAAAACTTCCAGGAAACGATTCCTAGAAGCCTACTGTACTTGAGTATTGAATTTGAGGGCAGGATAATCAGTGCAGAATTTGTAGTCAGTATTCAAAATCCGTCGAGTCAACTGGAATCACCCTGTGGTCATTCTACTGCTGTTATCGAAAGCTCCGAAGTCTTGCTGCATAGTTAGCCTTCATTTTACTTTCTGAAGCCGTCGGGTATCTTACCAACTTGTCCTTCATCTGGGCTGTATACGGTGACCGAGATTCCACCGTTGGACCCCGAACGCTATAAGCGGGAACCTTACGAGTTACGACAGCCCGCCTCCTTGTCGTCGCCGTAGTTTTCCTGCTATGACTATTGCATCCTTCAAAGTGGCCAGAGGACGATCTCTACCACAGTCAGGCACCTACACAATATGAGCCCAGCCTTTAGTTCCCCTCTGCGTGTGCTAAAACCGATGATTTTTATGTTGTCTACTTGATGTAAACGAATGCTCAACGGCTCACCTAGGGACTGTAGAAAACTTCCTACGTGAAGAAGCACACACATTCTATCATCATCTCCAGCGAGTAATCCTGCACGGGATTCCGGGAAACAAGCATAGGTCTGTAAAACGAAATCTGATAGGAGTTGATTGTCAAATGACTGTCAATCATCTCCGAAACCCCTTTTTGCGTCACTGCTTCTTCATACAATCAAATGCGACAGAACATTTGGTATGAGCAAACATCTTGAACGAATAAAATGAGGAAGGAATGCACAGACAGGGAAGCTGTGAAACTCGCGGAGTGACAGAACAGAACGTTCAAACTAAACAGCCGATTTCACGTGTTTCCCGTGATTCCCGAATGGTAGTCTGGACTGTGGCCAGTCCCCAATGGGTTAAGCAGTAAACTAATTATGGCCTGACGGATGCGGGCAGCTCCGCCATTGTGCCGCCGAAAGATGGCGCCGCCATTTGAAATCGTTGCATTGGATTGCGCTTTAAATATCCTATTAAATTCTCCATTGTTCTGGACCGGTTCGAAATATGACACTACGGGGTTCTAGTCACTAATAGTTCCTCGCCTTTTTTCATGGGCACCAGTTCAAGTAAGCTTTGTTTTAATCATGGTGATATTTCACCTGATGTTCCGATGCGCCATAGCGATGGATCCGGAAAATTTCAACAAAACGCTGTTCCAAAACTACAAAATGAAGAGAGGAACACCGAAGTTTCTCTCCTACAAAGCAGAAGGAAAGTCCAAGTACTGCAAGAATGACCACCAAAGTGGTAAAGCAGAAAGGAAGCAGCCAGAAAACTGTTGCTAAAAAGTACTGCGAGCCTAGAGAAAAGAAAAAGTTGCCCACCGAAAAGACCTCAACCAAGATAAAGCTTCCCGTATAAAGAAAGGCCCGCATTTAAAGAATGAAAGCCAAAAAGAATGGAAAAATGAACAAAAGTAGTGGAACGAAGGCATTTCCGAAGTTACATCAATAGTTCAATCTCTGCCACCAACGGAAGATGGTCTGAAGGGATTTGTGGACAAGGAAATCCCGTCGGTTGGTACTCATCGAGCCAAGCCTGTTCAACAGGGCCCAAAACGCTGACCGTGTGGAACTTGTCTTTGCTGGCGAAGATGTAGTCGATGACGCCTTTGAAATCGGCCCTGTGAAAGTCAAGAGTGATCGTCTGATCAATGCGGAAGCTCTGGGTCAAGTGGCGCTGCTACGCATTCAACCGACTACTTACGTAAAGTTTGTAAACGCCATATCCGTCTCTTCATAGACGGAGCCCAAGGCAAACGGATGAAAGAAATGTCCTTCAGGTGTCATCCGACCTTGTGAGCTCAATTTGGCCAAGCAGGCACGGTATGGCAAGTCGCGAAAGTCACCATGACTAACTGACACTCGACCATCCCGCAGAAATTCCACCACACCTGTAACAAACACCATAGTAAGTACGTTCTTTTCTTGTCACTTTGATGCACCACAATCGCACAAAATCGGAAGAAAAGAGCTTACCTGAATTAGGAAGGGAGTTTAAGTCTCCGCAGAAAATCATAGGAACATCTTTGACATTCAGATCGGACTTCGTCTTCGTAACCAGTCGCTCGACTTCGTTCATCAAAAGCATGGTCTGGATAAGCTTGACATCTGAGCATTCAGGGTCCCAGTGGACGTGTGCGTTAACGACAAGGATGTACGTGGGTTCCATGGCTTCCACGACGCGGAGAATGGCGCACAAAGCGATGTTGTCCTTCGTCATTACCCTGTTCAACATATCGGTCGAACCATCGGCGGATCTGATGGCCAGCTGGCTAAACTCCACCAGTTCCTAGAATTCAAACACGTTAACATTTCACTGATCGTTCTTGGAAGATCGGTGAAAGTAACTGTCTACCTGATGAACCAACTCGAAACGGTCGTGTCGGTAGATGATTGAACATCCATCGACAACCTGGCGGTTCTTCGCTTCCATCGTCTTTGCTCTGGACTTCGGAGTGAATATTCCGCTGTAGCCGAGTACTTGGAGGTTCTCCAGGAAGTACCCGTAGAATTCGCCCATGACAATTTCCTGTAAACAAACAAAGTTAATAGACTGGTGAAACGTTCCATGAAACAGAACAAGTGGCTCGTCGACGTCAATGCGGTGCGGCTGATGTCAACAGGCGGTTGTATTGCTGTGGGTGACGTCATGCGTCACTCAACCGCGTTCGGAAATAGTTACCTGTAGACAGACGATATCTGGTGAATGTCCTTCGATTTCCTCTCTGATTTTTTCTTTGCGATACGACCATGCCAGTGCGTACGGTGGACACTGGGGATAAAGTTTCTTGGAGGCGTACTGATCCGCGAGGATGTTGTAGCTCATGACGCGTAACGTTACACCTGCAAAGTAGAGCTGTTAATGGTTTGAACCATATGGTTTGGTTTGGTTTGGTTTGGTTTGAGTGGTGGTTTGCATGCCAAACTGGTTAAATGAAAATGGTTTCTCCCGCAAACCACCAAAAGTGGTCTGGTCTAAACTCCAAACCAGACCATTTAAACCAAACCACATAAACCACCGGTTTGAACCGGTTTACGAACAGCTTTTTGATCACCAGTACATAGTAAACTCTGACACAGTTTTCTTCAATTGACTAATCAACGAAAATAACCACCGAGGACATAAGAAGTTGAGCAACCGTTGCTGGTTTCTCTACAAACGCAAATAGACAAAACTGGCGCGTGCTGAAATTAAAGAAGCACCATGGCAAGCCTTCCGGAAGTGCAATCATTTTTCCACCAGCAGTGTTGTCCAACACTGCCGGAACTGCGATTTTTACCTGACGGGAGGCGTAGTTCTGATGTCGCGCAGCTTATGACACAGTGCTCACCCAGTCAAAGCTGTGCATCACGTGGCACTTAGAACGATGTGGCTGCGCAAAAAGATTGGCACTGTCAGACGGCGAATTTCGGCCAGACTTCTAGCACAGAATCTGCTGATTTCGTATGAAATTTCCCTTTACCGCAAACCATATTAAACCACGTAAACCGGTGGTCCATATGGTTTGGCATGAGATCGAAACCGGTTTGAGTGGTTTGGTTCGAGATGCCATATGGTTTGAGGTGGTTCGGTTTGGATGTCAAACCACGAACCACATGAACCATATAAACCACTTTCTAAGTGGTCTGGTCTGGTTTTCAACAGCTCTACTGCAAAGAGTGCATAGCATGTGCGTCAGAAAGCGTGGAGAATGGCCATAATTATGCCGTTGTCATATTTGTCCTTCTTCACACTTCATGGTCATTTCAACATTGGACGCCACTTTCGCTGCCTTGATGAGGCCTCGGAAAAATGAGCTCGATGGCCCACAAATCTATTCCGTCGTGTCATTCGTGTCAGGTGCCGCATACCAACGACAGCGAACAACCCAATCAATTTGCGAGTGTGACGTCAATCAAGCGAAAGAGTAGCGCTCGAGCTCGACCAACTTACCCAGTTGAACTTCAGGAACATATTGACTCGTCTTCTGTATCCATTCGCGCTTCGGTGGAGAGTAAACAGTTTCTGCAATCAGACAAGCCGTCAAGATCAGCATTCTTGACATCGAAATATAACTTCGAGCTAGGTAATTTCTTCAGAACAAGTATCAGCGCGCTGATTTCTGTGCGGTCAGTATGGAGGTTTCACTGGAGCACGTTGTTGATTGATTGGTATAGTTTCCTAATGTGTGTTATATAAACAGTGTAATTCAACGCGGAAGTCCTTTACGCAACCTTAAATCTGTTCTAAATTCCTCTTGCGGAAATCGTCGCACCCTCCAAACCTCTTGTGTCTTAACATTGTCTGATTCATAGACTAGATGCCAAGAGTAGTTTCAGACGACTTTCGTAAGAGCCATGACGCCATTCATCTCTTTGTCCTGCGAAACCCACAGTACACAGTAAAGCATGTGTCGGCAAAGTTCAGCCATTAGGCTCGTCTTATCGCACAAAGTACATTCTTGACGTGACATCACAACACAAACGCAAATAACACTGCCGATAAAGTATCACTTTCCCAGACATCAAAGGAAGTTGGCAAGAACGAAGAAGATACCGGGTTAACTAAGCAGAACTTGATCCGCCCTCGATCGGTTCATCGATTCAATCAGCCAATCAACCACTTTTCGATATAGTGTTATGTTGAAGTAAATCCAGTTCTGATTCTTCTGATTCTTCTGAATCTCTTCGATTACTTTTACGTGTGGTATAGATCGATACTCACGCCTCAGGTGTACCTGGGAAACGATGAGCAGAGCCAATTAAATGTCAATGTCATGTTCTTGGCATTCAATTCTCGCATAAATTACCCACATTTCATCGCGTGGTTCACTTCACCTTTCTGACGCAAAGTTTGCCTTCTGACGAGTTCGCATGACTTTCTCCTAACCTCAGCCAAGATTAAGCAGGCGACCTGTCACCGTCATCAGTCATCGCGAAGTGAGGATACTTTATGAAGGTCGCTGGCGCGGTGCGGAGGTTCACTGTTTAAGCTCAGAGGGAGTTGAAGGACCCGGAAGTCAGTTCATTGCTGGCTTTCACCTTCAAAGACAAAGTCAACCAGGGGAAACGCTCGTTGTAGCAGCTGCCTTTCCTGTCTTGCAGGATATTTACGGCTGTTTTATATTTCAACACGAACGCGGCCTCTGTTCAGAGTGCGACAACGTTGGCCGGCTACTGTCAAAATGGGTCAGAAACTAGAATACCACGGTGGCCATTAACGGATAAGACAACCGCCAACGCCAAGTCCGCCTGATCGTGTGATCCATCTCACAAATCGTTCAGCTGTGCCTACGGTATACTTTAGAAACAACTTTCCGTTGCCATAAGCGTCTAACCGTAAATAAACAAGAGCATGCTGGTGGTAGGCCCGACCAGTTCATTCAACCTTCTTCTCTTGGCCAACCGACGATAAACCTCAATCATTTCTCACAAGTCACACAGCAATTAAGAACACTTTCCGCCACCAAACCGTTCGCCGCCCGTCAAAGATGCCAATCTGGTTCCAGCTCGTCGCGTGACTTTCTTGTTGCCAACTGTTACTTTCTCCTGCGTACCATAGACGTACATTCTTTACTCTACCGAGTGAAAACCACACGAAGTGGAACTTGACACTTCGCTCTTGAGACGGTTCCAAACGTCGTTCCCAAGAAAACCTTTTTGGGGAAAAGCCCAACGCTCTGATTTTCACCGTAGGCCCCAATGGTTAAATGAAAGTCGTGCCGGTACCCCCGGAATACTGCTTCAACTAGGGGTTGCACCGACTGGTCAGTCTAACTGAAGGCGGAAGTGGCGCTGTTAGTTGATTAAGTGGCTTGATTGGCTGGTTCATCTGCTTGCCGTTGGCTGTGTTTGCCATGGTTATTCACACCAGCTGCCACTCTGCCATAACAATGGCGTTACCTTCGGATCTGAGTGGATGCAGTTGAGAAGCGTTGGATGTTCTTCTGTTGAGTTCAGTTGGTGTGGATATCGTGTCTCGTCGACGTGGCCAAGCCAACGCACCGAGCAAAAAGACATGCTCGAACTGAAGCGAGAAGCGTCGGCATGATTTGATTTCACGACGACCAGGACGACGAAGAAGAAAGAATTCGATGCGATGGCAGTTGCTCGCATAACCAATCGTATTTGTAACAGGTCTCAACATACAAACGCCGGCTGTTACTTGCTTGATAACAAATGGTCCGCAGGAATTAAAGAAAATATTTGCTGAATCAAGACGGAAGTTCCGCGGCGCACTCGTAATCGACATGCAGGTAACGACCCGAAAACGGAACACAATGTTGAGCGAGATGAGTCCACCAGGAAACCTTTAATTGGCGCATGACACTTCGAACGACACCGATTCTCTAAAATTTCAACAATCGAGCTCGAGCATATGATAACACCTGATACCACTCGTCATTCCATATCTTGGCCGGAAGTTAGCCCAGAAATCCAAATACACCGACAAGCTCTACTCTGACCTTCACAATCGACACAATGATTTTCCCGAAGAACCAAGAAATCGTTCCTTTGTTCAAGCCTGACCACGGGACCTGGCCGAAGCACTGAATCGCAGTTACATGTAGAAGGAGATTACTAGCAAAGGAGACCACCTTTGTTCTCAGTTGGAACTGATTAATATCCTGACCGGTAACCATAAGCCGATATGCCATCCAGGCTATTCACGAGGGCGAGGTTTCGGTTGATTGAGTGGGCGGCAAGGGATACAAGAAAGGGCCAGGTTGGGGTTGATTAATTGAAACACAAGGTAATGTTTCACTTACCACAAGGCTGCGCAATGCTAGAGTCGCTCCACGATTGCGGTGTACCGGCAAAGTGGACAGGCGACGGGGCGCCACTGCTGCCCGGCGATTCGGACGAGGAACAACTGGAGAAAGAGTCGCGATGGGGCAGCCCCATGTACAGAGGAACTGTCTGAGAAGATGCCGGGTAGAATTCGGGAAACGGTAGGAGTTGGACGGGATAGGCCGCGTAAGCCAGCGGAAAGTATTGTGGTGCCCGGTTGACATTGCGCGGGACAATCAACAAGGGCTGACCGATGTAATCCGCCGAACGGTAGTTGGGATAATTATTCCAGGGAACTTGTTGAACTTTCGCAGAGGATTTGGTGCTGTGATAGTAGGACTGCTTCTTTCGCTTCTTCGGGGATGGCGTGTGAGAATAAGAGATGAGCGGAACTCCATTGTAGCGTTGTTGGGAAAAAGGCATGGAGGAAGTGTTAACTGGCATAGACTTTTCCGGATGATGGTGATTTCGTGAAGGAGATTCGGGAGGTGCTGTAGCCATGGCATAGGTCTTCCCGTTGAATGCCATGATCTTTCATGAGAACAAAATGAAATCCAAATTTTAGAATGGCAACAAAGCGGAAAAAGGCTTTTCAGAGCAAATTTCACACGAAGTGAATTTCAACTGTCGAATCATTCGATCAGCTGCCGTGTCGTGACTCAAGAGACGCCAACTCGAAGAGGAGATCCAGACAAGGAAGACTCGGACGCGGTTTGAGAGAGAAAACGAAACGGAACGTTCATTGTGCTGCAGAGCAACTGAGAAAAGTGTCTCATGATGATGGCCACGTTCATATAAATAATTTTAAGCGTTACAGCAAGCCGGAAAGAGGTTATGACCGAGAAATGAGCCGCTGAATATCGACCGGCAACAGCATAAACGCAGCTGTACGAATAGAAATAAGGCACCAACACGACCGCCCTCTTCGTGACTCAACGCCACAACACGCGCCTCCTTTTCCGCGGACTGGAGTACCTTCAATGGAAAAACCGCCATTGACTCATACATATACCGCCTGATTCAAGCAAATCAATACCGGAGACCACCATTCAAAAACGTGTTGGAATGAACACGTCACAAGGAGACTGAGCCTTGACGGCACATCCCGCGATGCTGGCTTGTGATGTCACAGCGGAAAATATGACGTAGATACGCGCGGTACGGCGGAATAAGCGCAATAATCAACAAGCATATCTGCTCGCTTCGCGCACGAAGCGTATAAACTACTCCGCATAGATGCGCGAGTCGAGCGGAACCAGCAGACTCACCCGCCCAGTGAACGCTGGGAATAGCCCAGTATGATGCGCAAGTCGAACAAAAGTGGAGAAAAAACCAGCGTTTCATGTGTGTTTGGGAATGTGGTAAGGAACCGAAGTTTATTTGACATCAGTCTATCGTGATAGCAAAGATTTGAAAGAAGTAACTACGACATGACAGGACAAGCCAGCCGGACCGAACCGTCTTTTCCACAAAGAACTGAAGCTACTGCTACTGTCAGCAAATGTCCACAGGTGTCAGAAACAGCACAGTACAGTACGCAACATGTAAATTTTGAAAAAGAGGAACATGGAAAAATAAAACAAAAATCTAATCTTCGGCAAGGAACATTATATCGTGAAAAACTTGGACGGATAAGAGGTAATAAAAGAAACTAACGTCCTTCACAAGGTGAGCATTCGAGGAGCGATATTCATTGACATTAGTTCTTGAAAGAGCAGCTTGCAGGCGTACGGAATTAGCACCTGTTGAATCTAAAACGAGCAAACGAGTTCAGCTACCCTTCAGCCAAAGTCGCGCACCGCCACACTCTTATATTACACTGAAGTGCACCGTTTAAACAAGACACCAACGCAATAGTATCTGGTGGCGCCCAGCAATCCTAACTTGAGGAGTATTGTGCGGTAGTTTATCGGGGTAATATCGACAAAATTTGTTATTCCTCATGCGAAAAAATTACCGTCGCCTTCTTTCCACAGCGCCGACATCCATAGTAGCGCCTCTGGAGGTTGACCACGGCAATCAGGCCACAAATCGAGCAGACATGAACTCGATAAGCATCGGAGACCTCAAAAAGCCTCTCCTTGAGGTTCAAGGCGACACCATGGCTAATCAGGCAATCGCGCTCCATTTCCCCGATACGAAGTCCACCGTCTCTGTGAGCCCAAACAAACACATCCTCAACCTCTCTCTCTCACAACAATCACAGGCTAAATTCACCGCACTGTCATACCGTCTGCGTCCTTCGGTCGGCTGGCGTGTCAAGACGGTCACCATCCCGCGGTTCCTCGAGCAGATCTTGTCTTCGACGAGATGTTTGAGCCTTTGGTAGTATGTCGGTCCGATGAAGACCTGGGCGTTCAACTTGCGACCCGTAAAGCCATTGAACATGACTTCGTTGCCGTGCTGCTCGTACCCGAGTGCCGACAGCTCGTGGGCGACCAGCTTGGTGTTGACTTCAGTGACGCCACGGCTAAAAGGAGTGCCCAGATGGGAACAGCTGACCGAGGTCGAATTTCCAAATCCGCCAGAGCGACTGAACGCTGCTGCCATCTGCAATGCCATAGATGGATCAACTCGAAAACCCCGCTGGAAAAACCTCTGGCAGAAAGCACCACAAAGTTCGGCAGTAATTACTTTCGAAGTGTGACATTCTACTAGATGGCCGATGGTCATACGAGAAGGAATGGCGTGAGGGTTGATGATGACGTCGGGTGTGATGCCTTCCGCTGTGAACGGCATATCCTAAAATAATGATACAGGCCTGTCACTCGATTACTCAAGAAAACTATTCAAAATTTTTATTCGAGATGGGTACATTAATTGATGCTTATTAACGGGAGATGGGTAAAGGGAGATTAGAAGAATGAAACGTTTTCTCAAGTGGCGCAGGTGTTCATTGTCACTGGCTAACAGCGTGCGCCACTAAGTTAACGATACTGCATGTTTAACGTTTCGTTTGTCGGTCTTGCAGACACTGTCTGAAATGCTAAGTTTGAAACAATTACCTCCTGGGGGAAGGTGATGCCAATGGTGCCTTTCTGACCGTGCCGACTGGCAAACTTGTCGCCCGTGACAGGTCTTCGAACCGACCGTACCCTCACTTTGCAGAAGTTGTGGCCGTCGGCAGTTACACTGCGCAAGACTTGATCCACGATCCCCGTTTCCGAAGAGCGAAGAAAGATGCTGGCGTCCTTCTTCTGCAAGTCCATCTCATCGTCACCGATCTACCGCGAGTCACAAAATCATCAAAAGCCCAACAACGACGTGACCTTAGGAGAGTCTAACATACATCGGCAGCCTTGGATCTCCGGTAAGTCACCGTCTTGCCAATGATGGCATCGTCACCGGACATTCGCGTCCCCACTTGAACGATCCCATCAGCTTCCAGCTTCCCGTAGTGAGCTATCCTTATTCCTTCGCAGTCGTCTTCGTCTGGCACTTCGATCACTTCGCGCTGGTCCCGCCTTGTCTCGGTCTCCTCTGCATGATAAGACCTACAGAGCCAACCTGCTCACTTCCATTATGATTGGAATTTAGAAAAGACAGATCGCAGTTCGGACGTCGTCAAATGGATTCAGCCAGATCGTCTTCCCAAGTGGCGCACGCCGTCGGCTATGAAGAACGAATGCATATGAATTGTCATGACGATCTGGGCGAAACCGTTTGCTGACGCTCTCGTTCAGATTCAACGGAAGTCTAACCGGTTAAAAGTATGTCGGAAAAGGCCTCTGTCGATGGCCGACTTGTTCATAATGATGCTGTCTTCCTGATTGTACCCGGTGTAACTCAGCACAGCCACGATGCAGTTGATCCCGGCTGGAGACTCAACCGTCTTCAGGAATTCTGTCGCGCGACTGTCGACGAGAGGCTTCTGGGGGTAAAACAGGATCGACCCTGTGAAACACAAGATCGTTTCAGTTTTTTCCCGGAATATTTCACTAGAAGAACTAAATGGGATCTCTACAAACATGATCCTTGACTCAAGTGGCCCACGTCTTGGCTATTTCTAGCCGGAAGCGCGCGCCACTTTGAAAGTCGATTTGGTTGAATTTTTCTGCTGAGGTCCAAATCTCGTTCTGACTTACCGGCAATGTCGTGGCGATAGTTGAAGTTACTGGTGTATAGTCCGATGGCTTGCTTGCCCATGGAGGCTTGGTAGGTGTTTCTTGGGGACTGGTTGTGGTCAGGGAAGGGAATCAGCGATGCAGCCACACCGAGGATCATGGAGGGATGAATCTCACAGTGGGTCACACGCTGTTGGTTGCCCCGTAGCTCACCGGGGAAGAAGGCACACAGGATGTTCTCTTCTTCAGCCACATCGATGTACTCGACCAGACCTTTGTTCAGAAAAAATTTCCACCTGGAGAAACCATACGATGTCAACATTGACTCATTCAGGACGTAAACAAATCGTTATTTCAAGTGGCGCATGCCCGTATTGCGATTGGCTTGGAGCGTGCGCCACGTGAAGAAACGATCTCGGGGAGTTCGTTTGCCGATTCTCATTCGTCAGTAGTCAATTCTGACTTCCTTACCCGACTACACGAGCGTCTTCTTCAAGAAATGGTAGATGGTTTCTCCTGAAGGCTAAGCGAGACGTGTAACCATGCCCAGACCTGGCAGTGTAGTTCTTTACCGTTAGCAACGGTCGACAAAGCCTTCCCGCATCGAAACGAATGTGAATTTCCTTTCGAAGGAGATCTCTCGTAATCGACACCTGTCAGTCGGGAAAAACCATACTCAGAACCCGTTGAAAATATTGAGTTTTTCCTAAGAAATACCCACTTTTCGATCAATAGTTTCCTCTTTCCTGTACTCACGCAACTTGTCAACCAGCTCTTCGGGTTTTCGATGCAGACCGACCCAACGACCATTCACGAAGACTTTTGTCGCTCTGGAAGGACAAAATGGACCATCCGTTTAGATACAAAAAACTGAAAAAGGGAGGAAAGGAGACCGTTGCTTACTGACTTGCCAACCGCTTCGGGTCCGCCTTCAATCCTCAAGTCCAGCATGTCAGGCATGTTTGACAGCAAGGCCTCGATGTGCGTCGCATCGGATTGAACTGTCACACAAGCCATCAGAGCGAGGTTCTTGACTAGACCGACAGACTGGCCTTCGGGTGTGTCAGAGGGACACACAACGCCCCACTGTGTGTTGTGAAGCTGACGCGGACTGGTGACTTTGGCTTCACGAGGAACCGGGTTGACGAGACGACGGAGTTGGGACACCATGCCGACGTAGGACTGCCTATTCAACACCTACAACACAAAGAACAGAAACTGACGCAGCTCTTAATCAATGCAAATGTAGATCCGATAGAAAAGATTTAACTTCAAAAATGGGAGCCTGGCAAAGAAACAGGACAACAGTTGTTCTTTTAAGTGGCGTACGTTTTCAGCGATATCGACTAAGAAAGGACGCTACTTGGAGAAAACAAATTTGCCGGGTTTGGCCAAGTGGCGCACGTTGGCAGTTTTATTACCTGGATTAGTGCGCCACTTGGGCAAACGATCTTGCTGAGGTTTTTTTATTTGGTTTTTGGTAATTCAATATCATTCCTACTCACAAATTCGATCTAAAAGCTTCATGAAAGAAAGGTCCCCAAAGTTTCAGTGGTTGTTGTACCTGGGCCACGCCGGTTCGGACGTTTCCCTTCAGGCGAGAATCGCCCCAGTTCCCGGTAGATAGTGAGTACTTCAGTCCGTCAGAGATGATCCTCGGTTTCACAGCCAGTTCCATCTTGAAGTCCTTCCCTCGATCGATGAACTTCTGCACGTACTCTTTCATGTCTTTCCGCAGTTTAAAGAAGAGACCTCTGAAGAGCGAAGTGAGCAGAGGACCCACCAGATCCAGTCTTTTGTTAGCGTAGTGGTCTCTGTCGTCATACTCTCTTCTACCCAAGGCTACACTGACCATCCGATGGACCATGTAGCCCAGAAAATACACCTTTGCTCTGTCATACTCTGGCGTCGTGCCTGACGATACAAAGGCGAAGTCAATATGACACAGGCTATTACAAACCAAAAGATCCGACAAAACCGGCAACAATCGCGCAGTCCTTCGCAAACTCTGCATACAGGCAACTCGAAATATACTATGGTGCCTGTATGCAGGTGCGCGAAATCGTGTTTTTTTGGAACGTCTAGTGATACAATTGATGTGACATTTTCCGTTGTTCTAGGAATATGGAACCGTTATGGATTTTCTGAAGACAGCACTTTCTTAAGCTGGAGCCGTGGAAGAAACGGTCACCTATGTGGGGAAGGAAGTCCTTCCGTAGCAGGTTCCTCGCGTAGTCCAGCCGCTGAGCCTTCGTGACACCGGGTTTGACGCCTCTAACAGCGATGAAATTGAGAGCGACTTCTTGGGTAGAGATGACGCTAGAGTGAGCGATGGACGCAGAAAGCCAATTGGCCATTTCGTCATCATTGAGATCAAATGTGATGTGAGCGGTGATTTCACGGTCGGTTAGACAACCGAGAGCGCGAAACAGTACGCCGATGGGTATCTCCTGCTTGATGTAGGGAAGAATGGCTGTAATTGGCCTTCCCGAACCATATGTCGCTTCCATCTAGACACATCCGTTTCAATAAAAGTAAGAAAAACGAAAAGAAGTAAAATTCCGAAACAACTTGGAGCTCGGCCAGTAAACTCAACCAATGATTATTTCAAGTGGCGCACGAAATAATCCTATAACACCCAAAGCGTGCGCCACTTGAGAAAAGAGTGTAGGTAGGTTTGTTTGCGGAGCTCACATTCTTCAAATATTATTTTACCTTTCGAAAGCGATGAGAAAATGTTTCTTACCGCTTTAGAGGCACCCGTTGCTCGTTTTGAAACCAGTACAGAGAAGTCTCTCACTGTGAATGGTGGCTTTTCTGCCACGGACCGAATTTCCGCACGGTAAGTGAACTTGCAGTTATTTGGGGGAGGAAAGACGAAGACTGTATTACTTGCAGACCTTTCTTGAGCTATTACAACCTGAAATTAAAGTACGAGGACATACAACTGAAATTTCTAGAGAAAGAAGTAAAAGAGATTAGTGAGACCTTTTCCGAACCATCAACGATGAAATATCCACCAGGATCGTTGTAGCATTCGTCCATTTGGCAGACTTCTCTCTCGTTAAGGCCGACCAGCATGCACTTCTTGGAGCGCACCATAACTGGCACCCATCCACAGAAGACCTTTTCTCTCTTCTTTGATGGAGGCTTGGTAGAGTTCCCAAAGACGGTCGTCTCTTCAACGTCAATGTACAGACGTATACCGTAGGTGAAGTTGCGAAGACGACATACTTGCGGCGTGACTGTCCGTAGGAAAGAGTCCGCCTCTGGAGCTTCTGGCTTCTGACAAAAGAAGGCGTGCTTGAACTTGTACGATAACTTCACCTGCAAATCAACCCGCAAGATTTTGGCAAGCTTTAGACTTGAGACTTCAGGAACTCCAACGCTCTGAAGCCCGTGATGAGTAAAACTAATCTAAGAGCTAGACAAGCAAACCGGGCAAGAAAGTTTTCTTCAAGTAGCGCAGGCTTCCAACCGATAACACTGGAAATGTGCGCCACTCGGGAAAAACATCTTGTCGAGCTGTAAAATTCGTAGAACCATATTGCTCACATGGTTCAACTTAATAAACGCGCAGCCACGTGACCAATCAAAATTTTCACATGCTGACGTCAATGCCCGCTGGATTAATTGTAGAAAAGTTCGTAGTGAGAGAGTCCACTTACGACTTCATCTTTGCCTCCCTTGATTTTCGCTTCTTCTTTCCGCACATCGACGGGAGGAGATTCTTCAATGATCTTCTGGACTTCATATTCCCAAAACTGGTTGAAAGAGTCGAGCTGCTGCTGGACCAACGCGTTGTCGTGGAAGAAAAGGTTGATCAGTCGCCAGACTGCTTTGTCCCATTCGTGGCTGCTGTAATCGAGCTCAACCTCTTCGAATAAGTGCTGTCGATTCTCCTCGGGATCCTCCGCGAAGACCCGCAGACCGACAGACTCTACAACAAAAGCAAGAACGTTTTGGCTAGATAGAAAAGTGACATAAGTGACAGCCAACCTTCATCGACGTAGGTCTTTTTGCGCTTCTTTTTCCATTCGTTTGACGGGCGGATCTCATCCTCAAAGACCGCTTCCGCATCTCGTAAGCCGATACACAGTGGGCTGGCACAGCCTGCGAAGAGCAGGCTCATCATAGACGGCAGAACGAGAAGCCCACAATGAAACTGGAAAATAATCAAGCAATCATGCTTACATTCGCGTTCGTCGTTGTCGAAATCCGCAGGAAAGTCATCGTCTTCCGACAAGTCAAAGTTTGGCGTTTCAGGGCTTATCCGCGCATCGCGCAGGGCAAGCAGATGTGGACTGACGTTCTCCCGATCCTCTACGTCTTCGATGGTGTCATTCAGGTGCTTCTTGCAGAATCGCCGAGAAATGTGCGCAGACGGCATCCTTCAGCAGGTGGTCCAGCAGGCAAGCTAGTGCGCCATGAGCCAGCGCGACGTAATCTTGAGGCCGAGATTAATACCATCCAAACAAGATCTCTCAAATGTTTTGCGTTACAACTTAGCCGATATACGTTGTCGGAATGGCTGAGGATTCGGGACGAAGGAGAACGAGTGATATAACTAATATTTGATTCTTGATTGTACCAAGACAATGCGATAAATTAACGACGCTGCTTGTCTCGCCAGCGCTGGACGGTTGGACGGGTCACGGTCACGGACTCACGGGTGATTTAAAGTGGGCATTCTACTTCATGACACTTCCCATGTCTCAGCCAGAACCTGATTTGGGATGTGGCCTATTATACTTATCATGATCCGGTAGATGGATCACGATTTCTAGTATAATAGCCCACTTCCCCAGATCGCGGGTAATGGATCATGAATTGGGAATCGAGTGCGGAGACATGGACCATGGAATTAGAAAACCATGATCCGGGCCGTTCGGGATGTGGACTTTTCAACGTGCAGTAGCACATTGCTCGAAAATGAGTTGATTGGACGGAAAAACAAGGAAGTTCCTCGAGCTCCGACATTGTGGACACAACAACAATATCGAAAAATGCACTCTTGCTGTGGATGGAGTGTAAAATAATTACTGCTGGTATTTTCATATCGCTGATCAGGCGCCGAAACTTGACAAGCCTGGAATGCACAAATTCAATCAACACTCACTTCAACACGACACGGAAGGTTGAACGAAGGAGATACATGCATGTATTCACAACCATGCAAGAACCTCAGCGGTGATTCCTCCTACCGTTTCAATTAAAATTTTTAGCTAATCTGTAAATTTATCTCATCGAAACGTCACTTCAATGGAGCGTATTTCAGACCTCGAAAAACACGAAGAAACCGATTTATTTTCATACGGGAATTAAGTCCGGATCACGACCTGTTATACTTTGGCATAGGTCGTGACTTGGATCACCAGGGCCAAGTATCACGTTTCCGCAACTTTAACATCTCGAGATGTGGCGAAATGGGAAACGTGAACGGAAAACGCGAACGGCCATTGTTTTCCGGGCATCGAGTGCGGAGAAACGAAGTATTATGCCCACTTAACGCAGCTGACTCGTGCGACCTCCGACGTGCCACGAACCTCTAGAAGTGGTAACTTGGTCATACGTGCGGAAATCCCATCTTTCGTAATCAGGAGACCCAGAAGAAAAACAACGAATGCCTCGAATCTGTTATCCCGTGCGGCGGTTTTCAACTTGATCAATTCACTTTCACGCTCTTGTAGTTTATCAGTTTTCTTCTGTGTGGTTTACACTCATTGTACGATGTTTTCTACTTCAGTACACGTGTATCTTGATTGGGTTTGAAGCGCCTCTGCGAAACAGCGTACAGAAACTGATCAGACCACTAGGGTGACAAGCTTTTTCGTTACAAATACTGTAATCACAGAAGGCGACAAAACATTTTAGTAAAATGTGAACGAGAATTTCAAACTTCGTCCCGGCCTTACTCTCACGCGCGACGAGAACTACAAGCTGGAATCAACCTTGGGAAAAGCGTTCAACGAAAGTCTGCAGCAGATTAATCACAAGCATGTCCTTTTGTCGATCGAGTTCGAGCTTTTCCTTCTGCATGGCCAGTTCTTCCTTCTTGAACTGCAACTCTTGCTCCTTGTAAGCTTGCTTTCTCTGCTCGAGCTCAAGGCGCTTTGCATCAGCTGCAATTGACCTTCTCATGATATCGACGAAATCATCCGGAACCGGTGTGGAAGAACCTTTCTTGAGACGTTTCTGCTGTGGTTGAGGCAAGATTTCTGCGACCGGAAGTGTGGAGGGATACTCTTCTTCCTCTTCGGTTTCTTCATCTGGCCTCCGGCTCTCTGTGAAGATAATGGAGCAGGTTAGCGTTCGCCTTCGAGGAAAGGTGATAATGCGGAAACTAGCGTAAAACCACGGAGTCAGGTCCGCCGGAGTTTCCGGTTGAGCACCCAGCTTGAAAACATGGCAGACTGCACTACTTTCGGTGTTCATAACAATATGGCGAAAGCTTGTTTCATACCAGCTCGCTCAAGGCAGGGCACAGACGCCACACTCGAGCCACCCTGTCGGACCAGCCTATGGCGTCACGAGACAGCTACATATCCTTGCCTGACAAATTCAAGAACAACGCGATGCCGTCCTACGCAACATTACCTTGTAAAATGGACTGTGCAAAGGCGCCTCGACGGATCTTCTCTCCGATGGCCACATCGCGATCCTTTGGCTTCTTCAGCTTCTTCTCGGAAGCTTGGATATTCTGAGCCATTTTCTCCATGTCTTTCTGCAGTTCAGCTAGCTGTTGTAAAAGGGAATCAGCGTCAGCATACTCTTTCTCCTTTTCAAGACCAACACTACGTCGATGTTTGGTATCGCCATTTTGAAAGCGTTCCATGAGCTTGTCCGTCCTCTCCTTCGCTGTTCTTTCGCCCAAGTTGATCCCAGCATTCCGCATCGTCGTGGTAATCTCCCTCCAGACGCCATTCTTCTCGCGAGGCAGTAGTTCATAGTTGTAAGGGTTCATCCCAACAACGAGACGCAACAGCAAGACGTCGTCTTTGGGCTTGAAGAATATCTTTGTCTTTCTGGTCCTAGATGGTATGGCACCGTCCTGTCCGTCCATGTGCGAGACCTGAAACGACAAAGAACACGCTAAGGGAGACGTGGAAGCCATCTGCTGCAACGGGATCAACTGGACAAGCTGAGGAGCTGCTTTGGGACGGATGGACTTCATGAGTAGGCTGGGAAGATACGGCGATGAATGTTACCGCAGGCGCAAAATCCAAATCAACGGTTCGTAAAGCTGATTGCAAGAGGGGCGGAGCCGAGCTCGGACATTCGAATAGGGCCGTGCTTTATCAGCAGCGCATGTTCTACAGTGAAGGCTGATAATTGGCAAACTCAGACCAGCATGAAAAGTCGGATCTGCCCTTTCAGTTGGCATACCGCGGATCCGTTCCCGTGAGCAGACGGTATCTGACCTGCTCCTACTCAACGAACGGGTATCCATCGAGGAAATGCGAAACGGCTCAGCTGTCTCCGTAAAACCGCGCTGTCGAACTGGGGAAGCGACCGGAAGCCATCATTTTCACTTCCAGACAGTCTGGAAGACCAAGTGCTTGTATTGTTCCAGGAACGAGAAAGAACTGCCAGCAATGGTTACCATCCATCGGCAGCTGAAGATCGGAGTGTACGTGGAAGGAGCGAGAAGTCTGGCTGATTTGCTGCCGTCATGGGAGGCTGCTTCCGATTCCAACTTCTCCCTCATCAGCGCAGACGTCTTCACATGGGCTGCTCCACTCTCCAAAAACATTCAGCATGTGCAGACTGTCAACTACGTCTCCGCAGCGGTTGTGCCGCTGGAAACGATATGCCGAGCTTTCGTCTTGCGCGTTTTGGTACCGGGTGGGTTTAATCTCGAGCAACTAGAATTTCTCGACCCCGATGACTTCGCTCTACGGAAATCAAGGATCGCCGTAAGTCCGGAGAAAGACGTTGGATTTGTATGGTTATGAGATGATGAGTTGTGTTACAGGGTGATGCTTGGACGATTTTTCGTAAGCAGATAGAACACTGTGCGTTGTTTTGCCATGGAAAACGTCGTCCACCTGTTATACTCCCGTACTCACCGGACATGATCTCTCTCTACGCTGAAAAGATCCTGTCCTTCGTTCCCAGACGGGCGGAAGATAGTCTTACACTTGTTTCCGATACGCAGTCAAATGAAGAAGTGCGTGAGTAATATCATTCGTCAACCTTCACTGTGTGTGAAACGAATCTCCAGTATTAATTTTTACTCTTCCAACGGACCAACTTTACTTCAGATATGGATCCACATTCCTCTTAACGGTATCTCTCTTAATGTCAATGATGACGCAAAAAATGATCCAGAACCAGATCTAGAAGATGACCATCAGAACCTGGCAGCCTTTAAAGCGTACAAATGGTACTTATTCACGTGTTCAAAATTCAAGGTGGAATAACCACTGTCGTTGCAGGTGGAATTCGCTGAAAGCTGCCGTGAGTTACTCGCACCACCTCGGTGTTGCTCTAGAAATCACCGAAGATCTTCCTTCCGTTCTCACACTCTACGATCTCTGGCGGAGCGAACCAGTAAGAGCCATCGTGATCCCAACGCGTCTCTTTGTTTCACTTATCGACGGTTCACCTTCCCTCAGTCCGTTTCACGTCCTTATCGTCCAGTCTTTCATCCTCCTCTGGAACGTTAAGGTTTTTCTTCGCCCCGGTGGCATCATTTCTCCTGTAAAAATCGAGCTTTTAACTCCATACACAGACTACATGCGCGATCTGTACCACACTTCGTTGGTTGGAAAAGCCGAGATACCTTCAGCCTGGCTCTTTCCTCCTTCACAACCTCTGCGCGATCACTTGACGGACAGTCAGTATGAAGAGTTCGAGTTAGACAAGAGAAAGTACGCTGACTACGAAGCTGCAGTGGACAGATACATTCGCTATCGACAATCGTTCGAAGACGTACAGGAAACGTTTGTTGTGGCTGTTGTGGGATGTGGATATGGTCCGCTCATTGACGTCACGATCAATGCTGCACTAAACTGCGGTACGATAAATGGCGTAAGCCACGGTACGATAAATGGCGTAAGCCACGGTACAGTATCATCTCCGCCGTACGGTATCTAACTTGCGGCTTTGACCAATGGTTATTTTTGGCTGTAGGCTCCTCCCTCCAGCCCTTGGTGCCTGCCTTGCGAATCTATGCGCTGGAGAAGAATCCAGCGGTCGTCCGAGCTCTCCAAGAACGCTGTGCGAAGCATATCCAGTCGTTCCAGGGAGGAGTAGAGATTAAGATCGTGATGGAAGATATGAGAACGTGGCAGCCACCAGAGACGTTCGATATCTTGCTGAGTGAAATGTTGGGAGGTTTCGGGGATAACGAGCTGAGTCCGGAATGTCTGGCTGGTCCAGAGAAGTTTCTGAACGAACCTGGAGTTTCCATTCCTCAAAGTTACACTTCGTACTTGTGTCCGATTTCTTGTGGAAAGTTGTATGAGTTGATTCCAGAGGGGGCTTCGAACGAGAGAAGGCTGAAGGAGAGAATGTATAGTTTTCAGGCGGATTACTTCAAGACTTTGGACGAAGCCAAACCCGTCTTTACCTTCGAACATCCAAGTTCTTCCCGTGCTCGTAAATAATTCAAATTACAGTTATAAGATCAGTATTGAGAAACATTCGGTAAAGAGAATCAACAGAAAACGAGTCATTTTCCAATTGCAGGAAGTGATGCAAACCTGAAGACAGTGTTGGACTTCACAGCTCAAAGTGAAGGAATGCTGCATGGTTTTTCTGGCCATTTTACTGCACAGCTCTACGAAGACATCGAACACTGCACGGTGCCGAAGAGAAGAACAAGTGGGCTGACGACGTGGAATGATGTCTTCTTCCCTTTGACCTGGCCAGTATGGCTCGAGAAGGGGGACACAGTTCGTCTGCAGTTTTTCCGGCGTGAAAATAAAGAAGCTATCTGGTACGAATGGGCGCTTTCTGAACCTCGTACTTCCATCGTGCATAATGCCGGTGGACGGGCCTTCCGCATGCCGTTGGTGTTTGAACTTGACCTTGATTCCTCACTGTGATGTTTGCCCTTCCGGGTGATTTTCTCTCTTTTTTATCCATTTACTCCGCGTTGCGTTTTGCTGCTAAAACTTTACACTTCGGACAGAGCTTCCTCAGACGGTACTGTAAAATATGTTTATGTCAGGCGTGTTGATAGTTCGAAGGGATATCAGGGAAATTTGGGAACTGGTTGTTTTCCGGCATCACCTTTCTGAACCGTGCACACCCCTCAAAATGACGTTTTCAAGTCTGCCGACGTCACATGTTTGTTCGACATTCATGGCGCTTATCAGAAACGGCCTATGGGGCCGTCAAACCATTCCATAGTTGGCGAAGAGATCGAAGGACGCGTGATGCATCACGCCGGAGGTGAGTGATACGATGATAAGCCGATGATATAACGTCGCCCTTATCAGTTCATATTGTCCGGGTTCTCGATACTTCCTCGCTGCCCGTGGCGGAAGTTGGAGGAAGAAAAGGGGAAACCAGCGCGAAAGTCCCCAGTTTTGGCTTCGGGGTGAGCCAAATTTTTTTTTTACTTTGGGATACGCTTTTTATGCCGAATTACGTACTGTAATGCTTCTTGAACTTCGCGAATTACGTCATCGTACGCGTACAGGTGAACCCTGGTCCCGAAGATTTTGACACAACAACCCCCTAAGGGATGTTTCGCGCTTATGATTACGTAATTCGCGAAGTTCAAGAAGCATTACTATGGTGAGCCGGGCGATTCAAAAGTCCACAGTACTTTCACCGCGGG
>BDGG01000006.1:2362399-2429665 GCA_001949185.1 Ramazzottius varieornatus
GTTTCTCCGCGCATGCACCCGCGGTAAAGGTACTGTGGACTTTTGAATCGCCCGGCTCACCATACATTACAGTAGTCGCGGAATGCGGCCGCAGTGACGGAACGATGCTCCGAATAGCTTGATTGGTCTATGATCGTAGCCAGGGGGCGGAGAGACCATAATGATGTCATGAGGTATTGCGCAACACGTAGCAGAACCGGAACACGAGCAGGTTGATTTGGTGCATAAACTGTATAGTATATACGCAGAAAATGTGTGAGGTCCGGTGAGGAACATCTCCTTCGCACGTGATTTCTGTTATTACTGCCGAAGTTATTCACTCATATTGCCCTTCAACTCGTGCTGCTCTCGGCAGCAAGCGCGATACAGTGAATACTCATTTCTGCCTGAACGAAATCGATGTGCCAATGAAATAGCTCCGATTTATTGCAGAAAGTGAGTGAGAATGGAAGCCTTCAAACCTGAGTGTTATATGCGGATCCTGTCCCGTTTCATTAGTCAGAAGAATGTGGCCAAGGTGTGGGAGAAGCTGTCGGAGCTGGAGGAGTTGATTGGAGAAGGGAACATACCGTGGGAGGAATTAGTGAATTATCCTTCGAAGGAATCGCTGGCTGTCCTAGCTGCTCGCAATGGATCAGTCTGCGTCCTCAAAGCTCTTCTAATGAAGAATGCTCCCCTTCTGTACTTTGAAACGGGTAACCTGGACGGAAAGCGACCGATCCATGAAGCGGTGGAAAATTTGGACTTGTCCAGTGTCCAGTATCTCGTGGAGACAGTTGGTGTTTCCGTCAACTCGCTGAAACGTGCTGACTGGTAGGATCGCTTGATTGATGACTGATCTCAATTTTCTGTAATGATGACGTCATTGATATGTGCTCGGTACCCTACTGGAGTATCGCTCTTAGTGAGCTCAGCTAGTAACGTCGTGTGCACTGTGTGCGCTCAGTGGTATGACATGTCGACCTTCGTGCTGTTATGAAGGGCATGTCATGTCAGCTCCGGTTTCCTTGAATTTCGATCTTCCATGAATCCGCGATGGTTCTGTTGTCCAGCCTATGTTTGCTCTTCCTCTTAGGACTCCGCTGATGTTAGCATGTGTGAAAGGCAACCTGGCAATCGTCCAGTACCTAATCTCCAAGAACGCTGATGTGCATTTCCGAAACAAAGACGGTTGGAACGCCTTTCATCTTGCCTGTCGGTAGGCAGACTTTTCCCCATATCTTCATTCTTCCTTCGGTATATGATTTTGTGCTGTACGAAACTGTAATTATAGGGAAGGAAACCTCGACATTGTGGAGCTGCTGTATTCCAGTGAAGACGCCAAAGCAATCAGTAATAACGGTCGAAGCCCTCTTCATACTGCAGGTGACACCCGATTGATTGAGGAACTTGATTGAGTCGCGAGTTTCACCATGTTTGGTCCTACAGCTCTTCACGGTCGTCTGGACGTCGTCCAGTTCCTCCTGAAGCAGTGCGGGTATAACCCCGAGGCATTGGACGCTTCTGGACATTCTCCGATCGAGAACGCCAAGGTGGCTGGACACATGGAAATAGCTCGCCTGCTGGAGATGGCACGGTAGTTCGATGGCTGTAGACCTTGTTCCTTGCGTTTCCCGTCGGTGACTGACGCTTTCTGCTGATCTATTTCTGACCTGCTGTCCCTTACGTGGCCATGCTGTTGTCACATGTGATATCAGTTTTCACGTTGCGTTTCCGTTGGAGACGTTAGGCCTTTATCACTGGTAGAAGGAAGTAAAATGACCTGACCAAATTGGAAATCATAGTTTTCTTTTATTTTGTCCCTTTGATCCTGTTTCACTCTTTCACCCCAGTTGTTGTCGGACACTGAAGTTATAAACTAAAATCGAGTGCTCAGTCAAATGTTGCTTTCGCCTGAACCACGTCACTATGTGGGTTTCTGCGGCCCACTTTGGGGACAAACTTTTCTGACTCCAGACGACCGTTTTCTGACATGAAGCTGTTTGGAAATCAAAGGGCATCGTGGGGTGAATCCGCCACGCTTCGCCACGGACAGAAGTTTCACAAAACTGTTCGCCCTTTTCAGAAGATTCTGCCGAAAAATCAATGGTAATAAGTGGCTGAAGCACCCCCACATGGGGGTCCATTGTCAGAACAGATGCAGACGCACATTCGGACTGTGTGAAGTTATTGTGACGTCAAGACTTTGTCGGTCGCAACTTCAGATTACTTCAGACTTTTCTGACGAAGTTATCTGACCACTGGTCAGATGGCCAAATAGACTCTAGCATCGTGTTCCTCGATGTTTGCTACACTCAGAGTTAGACTGCGTCAGCAGTTAACTTTGCCCTGGGGGTCCCAAAACTCCAAACTCGTTTCCTGGACAATTGGACTGGAGAACGTTTGTCCCCAAATTGGACCACCGATACCCATCCATTGTCCACAGCGCTTCTTTCACAAATGTAAAAAATCGGTACGGTACGCTACATCGAAGTGGTTTGAGATAAAGACTATAAACTATCGAAATTCAGATTGGTTTGCGGAGAACTAAACTTGTAAAAAGTGACCCAAAACCAAACTAGCTAATGTTTTCTGGAGAGTTTTCAGTGTTTCTTCTTTGTATTGAGTTCTTTCTCCGCTGAATCGAGAAAGACGCGGCAACACCTCAAACATTGGTCGTAAACGTTATCAAATTCAGCTTCTCCTCCCTGAAATGGAAAGAGATACAAACTTCAGCCGACCCAAAGCTCTTCGACCAAACAAAAACTTACGTAATATGGGTCTTCGATCAAGAGTTCGTTCTTCGGGTCGTACTGCCCAAGTAGTTCCACCCTACAAGGACTCTTCTTCGGAGCTATCTTCTTGATATTCCTACAGAAAGATCAGCAAGTTTGATTTATGCATGAACTTGTCGCGTGACATGACAAAGTGAATTTCGGTGCACGTCAGGACGAGCTTACTTGACGTTCTCGTGGTCCATGCCAATAACGTAGGCAAAGTTGTCAAAGTCTTCCAAGGTTAGTTGACGTACTATGTGGTTAGAGGAGATTCCATGCCGCCTACAGTAGACCAGAATAACTCAAAAGCCAATAAACCAGTACCGGAAGTCAGAAGGGACCTCACCGAAGACAAGCTTCCGCTCGGTTGTCTGAAGGTTCGCCAACGTGATAGTCGGCGGTCGCTGCACTGTCAACTGTCCACTAAACCAAAATCAAACTTAAAGACCTGTAAGCAGGTTGGAAGGGAGGAAATTTCATACTTTGTCGAGGAGACCTCGTTCGCTGAGGACTTGGCGGAAGACTGCTTCGGCAATGGGAGATCGACAGATGTTTCCTGCAACAAGACCGAAGAAACGGCTACAAAACCCGGAAATGCTTTCGTAAGATGTTTGAGTGTGCGAACGGGTCTTTAAGGTTAAAGGGTAAGTTTGTGGACCCCGGTTGATTTTGGTGATGAAGCAAAGGCGAGAATAGATTGACTTTAACGGAGCATCTGACGCCAATAAACGGAGCATTGCAGCATCGCCTTTCCGAGAGACGTTTTGAAACGATTGCCCGACGCTTCGCTCAAGGTGATTAACTGCCAACTTTCTTCCTCCGCTCACACATTATCGGACGAGTAAGTTTTAATTACGAAGATGAGGACGAGTCAAGAAACCAATATATAGTATAGACACTTTGAACGAACTTTCGAATCCTGGCGACCCGAGCACTTCCTGCGCTGACGAAATGATAATCACAAGCTCCGGATGAAGCGTACACGTACGACGAGAAATTATGGGATATTAAAAATTATGGGACAGGCGGAAAGGACGGAAAAATGGAAATTTAACCGTAGAAAAGAGTCGGAAAGTGAATCACTGTGAATCAGGCGCATACGTACGTGCTTCCGAACCGCCAAAGCGAAAGGCATAGTTTTACTGTCCCATGATTTCTCGTCATAAGTCGACATTTTTCCTGCGCTGGATGATAAACCCCGAGCCTCTTAAGAGACCCTCATATTACCACTGATGAGCTGCTGTACTTCGCCGACCAAAATTGATTGGCTATTTGGCTTGAATGCTGCTGGAGAATTACGATCACTACAGTGAGCTTGTGCACGGCGAAGTATACTGCAGCTCGTCAGTGCATATTGCATTTGTACGAGGTTGGAATTGACTATTTTTAGGCCATGGCCGGCTGTTAGGACAAAATAACGTGGACACCCCAACGATATCCCAAAGAATATCTAGACACACGGCCTGCCATCGTTCATTTGCTATCATAATTACCATTTCTGTTGCTTTTGTAAAGTTTTGTTTCCCTTCGTTGTCCGCAGGTTCACCGGGGAACGTCCTCATGTTTGAGATATCCACTACTATGACTGTTCCATCATGGGGGAACTGCCATGGTAGTAGACATCTCAAAGATCCCTCATGCATCTGGAGCCCTTTGTCCTACCGTTCCATGCACTGCCGTTTGGCAGCACATCATTTTCTTACCTAGGCAAACGAAGAGGACAGATCGCGGGTTGGCTGTTGGTTCATCCATGTCATCACCGGAGAAACATGTCACAATCCTGCGGATTTGCTTGGAGATAAATGAAGAGGATGATTTGGAAGGTGCTTTTGTGGAGGACGTCTTTCCCAATCCCACCGGAAGTGACTGTGATGTTTGGACCATAGTGCACTGCGCAGCGCGTGCGCAAGTTGGATCACAAGCTGAAAGGTGGTAGTCGGTATACCGCAGGGCAACACGCACCAGCGTACCACAATGTTTCTAACCACGGGCTAAATCGCTGAACACCGTTTCGGAAGTCCTGATTCTTCTGCATGAAAGATAAAACTTGGCTCTTGATGAGTTTATTCCGTAGACTGACAAAATAAGTGAGATAGTTTTGACTGTGTTACTGTGAAGTGGGACAGAAATGCTGAGGCTGGTCTTGAGTGCGAACCAGGAAGCCTACAAGAGAGGGAACGAGAGCTGCTGAAAATGATGACGAGCCTGACGGATTCTTCCGCAGAAGTGGTGTCTTCTGGTTTCATCACTCATCTTCGCTTCCGTCAGTATGCAAACAGTTCTTGTCTCTGGCGTGAGAAGGAAGTTCAATTGGGTCGTCAGCCATGCTTTGACATAACGGGAGCGAGCCTGCATTGAAGCCCCGCACGTACCAGATACTGAGAAAAGAACCAGCATTTCTCGATGAGCGTCAGGACAGGGCAAAACGGTGGAATTTGGCTGTTTCAGGTAACAGAGTTGGCCAGTCCTCGACACCACGTAATCCGGAAATCAATCCCACCGAAACTGCACTCTGAAAGCGTGGCATCTCCGAGATGCCGGCATTGTTCCTCGTGCTTTTTTTCTTTCCTGCCTTCTTTCTCCAAAAACTAACAAGGAAGGCACACGTCCAATGGCATTGGGTAATCTGTTTTGTTCGGCGTTCCATCATTACAAGTTTATTGTATTCATGTTTTTCGGGTAAAGGATGTCCATAGATTCGGATCAGTCAAGCAAGAAATAATCTTGTGCACCATGCAACAGGCCAAAAACTGTCCAGAAACGACTACGAATGGATCCTTGCTGCAAACATTCCATATACAATATTACTGAATCAAAACGGTGTCTCGGTCCAGTGGTGCTGGGAGAGGTCACAAACCGGCATAAAAATACGCAAGACCAAGGTCAATGCTTGACCTTCGATCAAGCATTGTCCAGCTCTGAGCCGCACCTTCTGTGCTCTGATTGACTGTTTTCGGAAGCGTGGTTTAACAGACAAAACGTCCGAAAGAAACCATATGCACGAAAAGCAGCTCTAGCGCATTCTCAATGGTTTTGGAGTTTGTAACTGTGTGTAATTGTAAAGCAGCTAAAATATTTTTAGCCACGGCTAAGAATGGCTAAAGCGGCTTATTTTAGCTTCGCCGAGCCTTCTATAGCAGATCCACTTACCGAAACCTGACAGAAATTGAAGCTTCCGGGTATCCGAACTTCAGGCATCTGAAGTTCGGATGCCGTACTGTAGGGCCACTTTTTCCAGGTGGACTACCCATTTTTGAGGACGAAACTGTAAGTTGTCAGCACATCAGCGTGCAGCGCAGTTGCAAAAGGTCAATGTTCACACTGGCCATGACAGTTGTGCAGCACAGCGCAGCATACATCAACCTAGTAATGTGCGCAGCACAGTTGCAGCACACTGTTGGACCTGCGGCCCAGTGGTCTAACTGTAGCTAAAATGAGCTGCGACGCCACTCATACGCTAAGCAGAGCAGCTGATCACAACGTTGAATAATTTAGGCAGCCACCATGCTTCCCAATGCTAGTTAACCGTAACTCCGATTACGCTGTTTTCCGAAAATAACGGGAGCTCCGGAAAGCAAAATCGTAGTTACACGTCAAGAAAGGGACGGAGCAAGCCGTTACTTTAGTCGCAAAGTGAAACCAGAGTGACAACTTAATGTGTACTAGCAAGGGCACACCCTGGAAAGGCGAGCTCAGTGCACACCTAGACCAAGGCCGGGAATGCCGGGAATATTCTCATCCAAACGAGTCCAGAATTACAGTACCGGGAAAATCCCGCCCAAACATGAGGACCGGGAACGTCCGCCTGGGAAGACCGAGAACGCTAATTGGGGTGGGAATTACAATTAATACTATCTGACAGTAATAAATATAAAAATATAAGGCGAAACACAAGACGATCCACCGACTTCCAGGTCTCGAGAATGTCTTTCTGGTGCAGCGGTAGCGTTTGCTGGCGTGACTAACAGTTTTGCGTTTTCGTTCTGATTCATGTTGGGCCGCGTCGCACTCTGCTACCTCGGTCCATAAGGACGTACGTCTACCTTGATTGTTGACTCTAACTACACAGTCCGAGCGTGCTCGAGACACCGTACGACATTACAGTTACCACGGCTCAGTTTTTCCGCAAATACTTTACGTCAGTTACCACGCTCTCACTACGTTTCACCCTTCAGGTTGTGTATACGTTTATACGCTTCTTCTAATGCTTTCATTGCACACGCTCGATGGGAAATTAAAGGACAGTAAAGTTGTGGGACTGGCGGTAAAATGGAACTTCAACCGCAAAAAGTGTTGACAAGTACAACAGTGTGAATCGGTCGTGTACGTACGCGCTTCCGTACCACCGCTACCGTAGCGAAAAGGCCTGTCCCAAATTTTTTACTGTCCCTTAATCAACAATCGTGCGTGTACTATTCATCACGGAACACTTAGCTAGCACCGGGAACACCGCACAACTTCCAAGGCAAAACAACTAACCAGAAAGATCCGAAAGTGAGTGTTAGGAATGATAAGTTGGATGAGAGTTGGAAAAACAGGATTATTTCAGAATCCACTATTTGGTAAACGTAGTCTAAGCTCTGTTTCACCAACGATAGACAGCAGGACTTCCCACACGTTGAATTTCCTGCAGAACCACTTGAGCCCACATTGGCTTCGAATGTTCAAAAAGCTGGAAGGGCTATCGAATGGCAGACGATCAATGTGCGGAACAACAGCCAAGGCGGTTGAATAGTTGCTATCCTTGCAGGTTCCAGTGCTCATCAAAACCAGACGCGGCACGCATCATTTGTCGTTCGGATCGTGTGTGATCAGTCAAGTAATTCGCTTGTAGTTCTCGTGTACGGCAATCTGAAAAGACTGATTCAAGAAAGTACTATAAATAATTAGTAGATTTAAGAATTACAGCCCCAGGCCAAGTCAGGCCCCTAGCCCACCTCTGGCTCAGTGCATGCATCTACAGTACATGTACGGACTGCGGTAATGATGAGCATTACATCTTACATTGCAGTACATTTTACATTACAATTACACTTTTACAGGACATTACAACCACGGGGAAGTTGTAATGTAAATGTAAAATGTAATTGCAACTTTTACCGGCCAGAATCTTCGGTATTTTTGAGTCCTTTGCCGCCAGAAATCTAAAATTCGGCTGACTTACGCGGAAAAATGTCAGAAACTTTGAGTATGGTCATTCGGCAACCGTATTTTTATCTTTGCCTGGAAGACAATTACCTAGATCTATATTCTATGCAAACATAGACATAGCTGGTTCGTCGTTCTCGTCGCTCTTTGTCACTTTTAGGCGTTACAAACCGCTCGGTCTGTAAAATTTAAACTAGTGTAAACATTAGTTACACTTTTACAATTACATTACACTTTACATTACAAGGACCATCTGCGTGTAAAGCTCATCATCAGACTACGGAGTCGGGTATAAATGGCGATAAGCGTGTGCGTAGATTGCGTGGTGGAATCCAGTCACACACGCATGCTCTAAACCTGGATCCGGTTCAATGCGCTGGCCAATCGCGAGCGTGCCTCTGGAGGTTCGCTAGATGAACAGAAAATAAGGAAGGAAGGAAGGGAAGGAAGGGAAGGAAGGGAAGGAAGGAAGGGCAGGAAGGAAGGGCCTGGACAGTTATCCGCAATTAAGCAATTTCATATGGGCGACTAATACGCGGAAATCCTTTCTCGAGTTTTGTGGCTTGTAGACAGGGCCACTGGTCCGTCCGAAGAATTTCCACGCACGAGAACATGTCGCTAGTGCTGGCAACGATACGGTTTACCGGTATCGTATCGAAATATATCGAATCTTTGCGATAAAAGATGGGGCAGATATCGTATTGAAAATATCAATCTGAAACTCATCGTATAACGCACTAAAATATTCGGCCATATCGTATCGCGCCATATCGATATATTTTCGATCTATCCTTGTTTTGCTGAGTGGCAAACTCGGCAATAATATCACGTTTACGAAATACTATGGTTGAATTCAAACACTTGATTTCGGCCATGGTATGCCCAGCAGGCGAGCACACTGCGCCCATTCGAACTTGATGCTAGTATCCAGATTTCCATGTATTTGAAGTCTTTCTATAGTCACATGTTTGCTGTATCCGACGCTTTCGATCTCACCAATACTTTATGTGTGAAATTGGCTTTATGAGTTCTTATGCCTGATACAGTGGAATTCCGAAAAAAATTGAGATTGAAGAAATATAGATATATCGCTGCGATAGGATACGATACATCGAAAATACGGTATCGGAAAAATATCGTATCGAAATATCGACACCGAATAAAAGTCGAAGACCGCGATAAAACATCCGCCAATATTGTATCGAAAAAAATCGTATCGAATTTCATCGTATTTTTACCAGCACTACATGTCGGTCTAACGGGCCTAGTTTCGACATTGAGCATTGGCCAACGATGTTATTATCAGTTTTCCATCGAACACTATACTAGAGCAGCGCTGGATGGTAATAAACTTGAACCTTATCGAAGCCTCACGATACGGTACAGATCTTCGGGCCAGTGTTGTTCCGATAAGACTTTTGAGGTTTGAATTATAATTACGATTAATCGAAACTCGTCTCGTAGCCGTAATTTGGAGTGCAGGTAGTTCGTCGTCACTGAACTGAAGATTACGATCAATCGGAATTCAGCTTCCGACAGCAATTCGATTTATTTGAATTATTACGACGTCGTTTGGTAATTTCAATTTCCAATATAGTATGACCCTCTTCCTTCCCCCTGCAGACTTGTTTACATTTGGAATTTTGGAGTACCAACAGAAATGCTTAGCTCACTGGTTGCAGATGGTGACGGTCAAGGCACAGAATTCTCGGAGGATTCAAGTCCACGACGGAGATGCGCTCGTAAAAGGCTTCTTACCCATCTTTCGCCTATCGGACTTCCGCTTTCCCTTGTTCTGATTCTTGACGATGATTGAGATGTCAGTCTGAAAATAATAGACCAGCGATAAATTATGAACGTCGCACAAAGTCACTCGAAAATTCCCTGGCTTCAGTTCCGGCGATGCTTTGCGAATTTATCTCCTCATCAAATTAACGATCAATGATACGCAGTTGTGAGAGGCAGACTGCAAAAATAAGCCCCGATGTGCTAGCCTCTGAATGCGGTGAATCCGGGGGCGAATTGGCGGATTGCATTGCGGGCTTGACGCTGAAAGCTGTAGATCTTACTGGCGAACTTAAAGTTGTAATTTTGCGGTGATAATGCGCTAATTCATATCGACCGTAGTGTCTTATTCCGAATGTGCTTATTTCAATTAAGCCACTGTGTGATTTGAATTACGAATTAAAATACTCTGATCATTTCCCATTTGAATTTGAATTCTGATTTGTATTCAAATACGTTGGCGGAAGGTTCTCAATCTGAATTCTCGTATCGGAATTCCAAAACGGCTAAAATCAGCCGTTTTCAATTATGTATTACAATAATCGGTACAAAACTGCTTCAGGCTCCATAGACCGTAGACTACAGTAGATAAAGCAACCAGGACAGTAAGGTATGGTGAGCCACGCAACCCAAAAGTCCACAGCACTTTCACCGCGGGTGGATGCGCGAAGAAACTCCATGCCCGGTGAAATAATTTTTCGCTCATCCGCCCGCGTCTATGACACGAGTGTCACTGCGAGTGTACGCGCGGAGAAACTGACTTTATCCGCGGGTGGATTCGCGGTGAAACTGATTTTATCTGCGCTCCTATGCACGAAAAATTGGTTAAACCGCACATGGATCCGCGGAACTAGCATTTGATCTGCCCATGTATCCGCGGAGCAAGACATTTTACCGCGTGTGTATGCGCGGATGAAGTCGATTTCTCCGCGCATGCACCCGCGGTGAAAGTACTGTGGACTTTCGAGTCGCGCGGCTCACCACAGTAGAACGAAGTACGCAGGGTCACGGTAGACTTCTGCACAGTCCAATTAGGCATCGACTCGAGACAGTCGGTATCAGTTGACAGAGTTCTTCATATCGTTTTACGTAGCGAGACAAAAGAGAAAAAGCAGGGTTCTTCGGTGGCTAATTGGACAGATTTCAGGTCAGACACTCTGCGCAGGCACTAGAAAACCTGGGAAGCATTAGAAAATCGAAGCTTTGATTTCCCAACATGTCCGATGGCTTTCCTTTGAAAGAACGACATTTGGACCTAACCACAAGGCGAAGATGTTGACCTTATATCAGCTGCGGAAGTATGACTTGTCCCCTTGTCCTCTGCCGGATTTACATTTTTTTCCAGATTCTTTTTTTTCGAGATTTATACTTTTTCGAAGAGAATTAGTTTCAGCGCTGCGAAAGCTTGGGAAGAGCGGGAACAAGAAAAATAAACTCTATAACGGCATTCTTATGACCGTCTTTCGTTTTTCTCGGTGGAAGAAATTTACGGCGGCAAAGACTGGTAGACAGACACCAAACAATAACAATGATCGGCTTCCGGTACCCTTCCAGATTCGGAATCTTTGGTGGTGATTTGTCTCTATCCAAACGCATCATTTCTCGCCCTGAAACCTTTACAGAGTGCACTTTCATCCAGCAGTAATAATGCTATCTGCTAGCGGTTCGTCCTTGATCGCAATCTGAAGATGAGAAAAAGACGAAATTCTGCTAACTCTTTGAGGTGCGCGGAGTGATTGGGGTACCAAATTTTCTTATTTTATCGCCCAGCCCGTTTCCTTCAGATGTACCGTGAGACTTCAGGGAGACACAGCATAGTCTCGTAAGCGTTATGCAACAGTTTGGGAGGAATCGGATTCGACAAGCTGCCTCAGCACATCGTCGTCTACTTTCGATTTCGGTCCTCCGTGCGGGTGACTTTTGAATAAAAATTCTTCAAAACGAAAATTCTTATTCTCCAGAATGAAAATTCTCCAGATCGATCCAACCGCCCACGGTACATTCGTCAAGGGTTTTATCCCGAAACGTGGGACTGACTTCGTCAGCGACCTGAAATACGTGCTCGCCTGTATCAAATTCGCGCACCTTAATCGCTCGACATTTCAGTTTATTCATGCTCCCCCTCCTCCTATATTTGACACTTAATTTATTCCGGTTTGTCAGCTTTAGGGCAGGTAGAAATTATTTTGGCAGAATCATGAATAACTGAAATGTCAAGCGATTAAGGTGCGCGAATTTCAAAGAGGCAAGAACGTATTTCAAGTCGCTGACGCAGTCAGTCTCATGTTTAGGGATGAAACCCTTGACGAATGTACCGTGGGCGGTTGAATTTCTGAAGCCACGGCTCAGTCCGGTCGCTCGAAATGTGTACACGCGGCGGGCCTAATTGTAGGCACGGACAAGACTATGGGCAGCGGAGCGAAAGCGGCATTTCTCCGATTGACGTATTTTATTGGTCAATTTTAGCTGGCTCGGGCCGCTTCCGCTCCGGTGCCCACAGTTTTTTCCATGCCCATAATCAAGCCAGGCGCGTATACAAACATTTTCAGTTTCAGTTTAAGGCTTGCCGAACAGTCCCCACACAGCATGCCAAGCTCAAGTCCGAAATTGCAGCACACATACATCAGACCCTGCCTCAACTGGGGTAATCAAGTAATCAAGTCGCACGTTTCCGTCTGTGTTGTGGGCATGGTAAGCAGTATCCTTAACGTTAACTTTGAATGATTGTCGTCTCTAGAGTTCAGAATTTTTGTAAACATTTCGAGCGACCGGACTGTATTTTAAGGGGACAAGCTACTGTTCTGCACCTAACAGCTCCGTTTGTCAGGTAGGGCTCCTCCGGCACGCAATTGTCTAATGTGCCTGAATTTTCTGAAGAGCTAATTAGCGCACTGTTACCGCAATATACCGATCCGGGCTCACTGGAACTAGCGCGTCTTTTTCTCGAATCAGTGTACAGTGTACGACAAAATAAACCGTTAAAAATGGGTGTATGGAGCCAGATGGTTAAAGCCAATGAAAATTGCGCATACAGCAAAACCTAATTCTCATGGGCTGAGTCGCCAGTAAGCTCAGCTGGAGTGTTACGCCCATTTTTAACGGTTAATTTTGTCGTACACTGTACCATCGCAAATATTTGGGTTGGGAGCAGCGCATTGATTAGCCTACGCTCGGTAGTTCGGCTCAGTTTTATATGATAATTGCAGAGCGGATCTGGGCGGTCTACTCGGAAGAGAGGTACGATTCGTAACTGGAATCACGCGTTACAAGTGTCCAGACAAGCCCGGTTTCCGTCGCGTTGATAGGACCGTATCTTCGCACTGCCTCTTAAAAACGACAAGTGCTTTTTCTACAGCTAGAAAACTGTTCTTCTTCACAATGAATGTCACTAATGATTTGACGTTGCTAATGTTTAACGGTTCTATCAAAAAGTCAAGCGGTCATTTGTCTGTCTACAGGATCTTTGACAGTTTCAACGCAGCGGTGCCCCACGTCATGTCAATTCTGTGCGTCGCCATTAGCTTCTCGAACGCTTTGGTGTTATCCGCCTTTGTCGTCAACAAGCACCTGCGAACCCCCTTCAACATGTACCTCATTAACCTCCTCGTCTCCGACCTTGCACAAAGTCTGTTGGACCTGCCATTCACTACCATGGGCGGCTTCTTGCCAATCTGGCCTCTTGGGCGGAAGGCTTGTAGCTTTAGCCTGTATGGCAAGTGGGTGTATTCGGCTGTTGTTCGTAATACCCATTCCCTGATAAGTTTTAACCGCATCTGGGCCTTGTTCTTTCCCATCCATTACAAGCAATACCATTCAAAGGCAACTGCCATCTGGCTTTGTGTGGCTACGTGGGTGTATGTCCACCTTTGGTTGTTGCCGGGTCTGATTCCCGATGACTTGTACTACCGACTGGACGACGGCTCGTGTCAGGTGAACACCACCGCAAACCCGCGTTGGGCGTTACCAACACAGATTGTATTGTACAATTCTTCTGTTTTCATCGTCGCCATTACGTATCCGGCTATCTGGTGGAAGGTACGCGTACGAAAAGAATGGTTTTACGCATGTTGGACGTAACAGCTCCGGTCTTTTCCGTGCTTGTTGGCGTGGTGGCAACCATGCTCGTTTAAAACATGCCATCTGTTCCCAGGACTTGAGTGCATTTCCCGTGAATAACAGTTACCTTCCTTATAAACAAGTTTTGGTTATTGTCAAAATAATCTGCCCTTATCCACGATTCTAGGTTCACCAACGCCGAAAAACCATGCCTGTCCAAGGTCACCGACAGACGGCGCCACGTCCTCGACACTCTCGAAGCAATGCAGCCATGAAAGTGGGGGTTAGGCAGACAGTGTACGTGTCCTCGGGAGCTCCGTCTAACTTGCAGGGGTCGACAGGAAAGACTGACACACCAGCTGCCGATGGTGTAGAAGACGGTAGAGCCCAAGGAACCGTCGAGGAGGCGCGTGGATCGTTGGAACATAGCAGTCCAGTTACGGTAGCTCAACGTCATGCCCTTCAACGTCGGCATGTCACAGGCAACCGGTCGGAGAGCTTTGCCGTGTTAACCTACTTGGTTCTCGGAGTCGTATTCTGCTGGACTCCCATCATGGTCTACTTCACCATGACCATCGTGGACCCGAATTATGATAGCTACCTGCACTTCATCATCGGATCGTTATTGTATTTTTTAAATTCATTTCTTGATCCAATATTTTTCACCATGGCCATTACTCCTTTGCGAGCTACAGTTCAACGCATCTTGGGTCGTGCTGTACCGGGATGTCTGAGACGCTGCTTTTAACAACCACCGACAGGTGACGCTTAACCTCTTGCTGAAGCTCGCTTTTCTCAAGATGCCTTGCCTTTCTTATGGTTCTCACTGATAAATCGATAATCACCAACGCCTCACAATAGCACCCAAGGTCTTTGTCTCTCTGCTGTGCTTCGGAAGAGGTTGAGCATTAAGATGGTGCTCTGCATCCCGTTTGGTAGGATCGATCACTGCCTTGAGAATTGTGGAGCCATACAGTACCTAGGCCTATGAGGATTTGACTAAAAAAACTTATCAGCGCGAACAAACATTGCTGAATTGCTGCATACAGTTTACAGTCTTGATTTTCTTGGTTCTCGATCGTTATGCTCGACAACAAAGGTCCTACCCGCCAAAGGCACTTTCCGCAGTTAAAGTTGCGAAATACTGTAATTCAAGGGAGGAGGCTGGTTTTTTTAGAACTAAATAAGGTGTCTGGAACGTAGAAGTATTTTTCGCCAACCTTTGTCAATGACGTAGACCCGGACGTGGTGGACCAAAACATCGAACGGGCTTTCAAAACCTACTGCGCTGTAAGCGGCTAGAAATTCTGACGAATTACTAGCTGGACATTTTACGCATGTGAATTGTAAAAGTTGAAAGCTTCAAGGAAGAAATCAAAACAAACAACAGGAGTAACTTGCTAAAATTTCAGCACCATAAACAAAATAATACTGTTGAGGTTAAAAGTATGTCAGAACCGTTTCATACAGGTCTGTTGTGCTAAATCACAGTTGAGAGAGAACGTAAAAAAAGGGCTGCCGAATGTCAGTGGCTCCGCTGACGTCATTCAGAGTGCAGTGTTTTCTCCAGAGAGCTCGCTCCTGCAAAGATTGCGATTCAGTTGGACACAGTAAAGACTCAAACCGGACCGATGATATTTTTCTCACTTGAGCTGTTTGTTCCGAGTCTTCTCGTAATTATTCTCCGGAGGCTCGCACTGGAACGATGCAAGCGACAAGGCCGACTCGGAGAACACTGGGTTCGTCAACAGGTACTTGACCACCGGGTTGTTCCCATCCAGCGGTATCTACAAGTAGGAACTGCGCTTCAAAATACGGCACATCCTTGAAACTTTGGTGAACCACGAACGAACAAACTTACAGGCGCTTGCTTCCATGCGAGGAACTGTGTCACTTGTTTCGCCAGCTGCCAGAATTTTTCAAAATTCACGTGTCCACTTTTCGAACGGTTGGCACAGCCTTCATTGAGGAAGTAGAGATCCTTCACGAGTAGAGAGAAAAAAGGAATGATAACCTGGAAGAAAAATGAGAGTGATGGCTGAACATGGCGAACCCTAGTAAAGTGTGTGGGTCATAGTACCTTTTCGCATTCGGTGGAGGCGCTCTCTGACCTCCACATGGCGGCTTTCAGCGTCGACCTGTACGAGTTAAAGTTCCCCGTTGGGTCCATCTGATGTTCTAGTATCTCGAACTTTTGTAGATTAACTTTTGCCCACGTCTTCCGTAACCGGCTAACCGGACTCATGTTCAATCCGGCAATGATTGCCATTAGCGAGTTGAAGTTGCCCAAGTTGAAACATTCTTTGGCGACGTCGATGAAATAGTCCAGTATCCTCACACGGTGGCGCTTCTTCAACTGCATGCAGGTCTCGGTCGCCACCAGGTAGCTCAGCCGATTGAACCACTGTACGTAGGCTTCTAGGTTTCTTGTGCGTTTCATGTCTCTTAGGGGAGTTTCCACAGTCGGACTCTCTTTGGCGAAGGCCTGGACAAATTCCTCCGGACCGATAAACCGTAGTCTCTCGAGTTCGATGGCTGTCAGGTAGTGCGCGAGTTGAGCAGGGTTGGGACAAAGGGTAAAGAGATCGGTGGTCGGGTTGGAGTTACTGGCTATCTTTTTTGAGGCTTCTTGCTGGATGGAGGTTAACTGAGATTCATATCTTTCAAGGAGGGATAACCTGGAAAGAAGGTTGTGCAAGATGTGCGTGACGTCTTTGCGGGTGGCTGGTTCGAAGGTCAGACAGAAGTGAGTAATGTCTTTCAGGCTGGTCATCATCCGTTCATCGCGGAAATCATACGCGAAAGTGTCGGTCCAGTCGCTGAAATTCACAGATAAGAAAGTGAGAAGTGCGAAGTGATGGAGATGTAATTTATTCGTTTGTTGTGAGTGAAAGTGTGAGAAATGATGTTCGATGTGGTGGGTGAAGGAGCTTTATGGGTGTTACCTGATCAAGCGGACAATATGACGACAGAAGATTCCCATGCTTTCGATACCGATGGTGGCGGGATACAGGCTCTGATGGAGTGTGCAGGCGTCGAAGAGCTGATGAAAAAGGGCGTATGGCTTGATAAATAGGCGGGAACTGAGCAGGAATGCGAAAATATAGGTTCTCTGAAAACATAACAGAAGATGTGAATCCGATACTCATAGAACCAGGGGAAACCTTAGTCAGGTCTATCCTCCCTGCGATCCTCTATGCACAATACATGTCGGTCATAGAAAATAGCCACGATCTCAAAGGCAGCTCGTATATTACTACACGGGCGAACTTGAGTAAACAGGTATCAAATCTGAAACATCTCGAATACCAGAAACAACTCCAGTCTTTTTTCAGAGATGTGCTTTTCAGTTCTTCTGCAGTATTATTTTGTAATGCAGAACGCGAGGAAGTTTAAAAAGAATTAGTTCGTGCATGTGGTTGTAGACAGGGCAGCTATCTTTGGAATCCATGGCGCCACACTGACAACCGAAAAGACGGAAGTTCCGTCACGTCCGCAGCTGGAATCTCTGATCAGCATGCCGGCTGCCACTGTTTTGATGCCCTTCAAAAACGGCGTCAGCTTCAGACGCCGGAATGAAAGCTAAGGCGCAGAAAAGACTCAAGCGTAATCCTAAACCGACCTTGACTCAACTTCGACATTTCTCGGTGATTCAAAGTGTATCCTTCCTGCAGCTTCCGTTTGTGTATCCAGTTTAAAAGTGTTACGAATGGTGCCGAAAACTTAACGAGGTCGCTCTCTGCTCCCTAATGGCATACACTACTTTTACCGAACTCATCACAAGGAGTACTCACATCAGGATAGTAATCCACACCCGGCATCACATGATGAATCAGGCCGTCCAACGTTCCCGAGGTCAAGATTGAGTTTTCGAATATCAAACTTTGCTGCAAGATAAAACATGACACACTTTATTCAATCTGTCCCAAGCTCCAATTCAATCAAGAGCGCGCCGCGAGCCATCCTTTTCGCGGCTCAACCCAGAAAGTTGCAACAGAAGAGAAAGCAACTTACATCGGAGGACCGCTGACTTCCGGTAGGACTGATTGACGTGACGTCATCGTTGGTGAACTCCCCGCTGGAGCGCGAACCGTCCTGCGAGGCCGTACTGTTCGTTAGGCTGCCCATGCTATTCCAGCGACGTGATTGACCATTCGCCCGAATACTCTGCGAAGAACCCAATTGTTAAACTTCCAAAGTCCGAAGCGAGCATAAGTGCCAATCGAGCCGTTCCGGTTTTGATATTTCTAGTCGCACTGCGCAGGACTGGGACGAAACCAGTAGAGATACTGACAGCTTGATTGAAATCAGAAGCAATCCATGAAACACTTCAGTAAAGAGAATGAGATGGTGTGCTTGACCAAACGTGCGTTAAACTCACTTTGGCCTCAATATCACAAGAAAACACGCGCAGCTTCTCTGTAAACTATAGCAGCTAGTGATCCGAACAAAAAAACTACCTCCTTGAGTCAAGTTCATCTGGTTCCTGTGTCTTTGATAAAATAGACAAGCAAGTGCAATGGGGATTTAATGGACAAGTTTGATGGCGACGCAGTGGCGGACTGATCAATGGTTATAGCTGGTTGCACTTGAGTGGGTCGTTCGAGAACCCACAAAAAAACCAACGAATGCCAAACAGTAGAAACCATCAGCTGCAGTGGGACAGTGAAAGCAAGGTTGAGAACGGCAATGATCTGGATGAATTCCACGCTCGCTTGAAACTTGGTTCCACTGGCTGCGTTTCGTAAACTCTCTCCGCCAGAGCTACTACGGAAGGCGCTCGAACGGAAAAGCTCTTGGCGGAGTACCGTGATGCTGTGTTGTGATGCGTGTAATTTACTCTGCGGGAAACTCTTCCTGGTTTGCTAATAGATCTGTCTATTTCAGCTGTCTTTCGCGGATGATACCATCACAGCAGATCAACTCAGACTATTTAGAAAACCCGCCGAAAAATAATATTAAACTGGAAAACAGTACCTGTTTTATCGCCGCCATCCGCGTTGCAGTGTCCGTTGCCAAATTCCCGAAGATAGTTGGCTAGAAGAGGTTTATGTTGTACTTGGCTATACTGAGAGCAAGTGTTACGGTAGAGTGAGGAAGAATAGGCGAAGAACTCACTCGGGCTTTGATGGCGTATTTGACTCCAAAAGCCGGTTGGGCGCGGTTACTCTGCAATAAAAATCAAAAAATAAAATTCCGTTGGTCGACTTGATGGAGTTGCTCAAATGTAAAATGACATTTGTAGAAATCACGCAATGAAGATCAGCGGCTACTAGACACGTTTGACATATTTCCTTTATGAACTCAATACAGTACTGCACAGGAATGTGCATGCCGGTGTGCCCGAAGTGATCGATGATAAGCATACAGGCATGCAATGGACAATTCGGAGGAGATTTCCGAAAAGTGGCTTCTGCCGGCACGAGATGGCTAACGTACTCTACCCCGAGAGGGAACTATCTTATAAGCGGCTATTTGCTCAACAACTCAGCACACTTTGAATTTAATACATAACGCTGATAATCTGGCCTGAAAGGCATGCTGCCACCAAACTCTACTCTGTACGACGAAAAACAGGGGCAGGAGCAAAAAGTAGGACGAGGCTGTATATTCAGCGTACATAGTAAACATGTATACACGCTCCACATTATGAGTAATTATGTCCATCTTTTTACATTAGGCACTTTAGGATACATTTTAGTGCTTGAAGAGCTGGCGGCTAAATGCATGGGCGAAAGTGCGCCCCAGAAGTTTATTTCGATAAAAGCTGTTGAAGACCTACTCCACAATCTCCGCCCGATCACACATCTGGCTCGTCTTCGACTATTTCACACGTTCGACGTTTGCATACAATGGCCGGTGAAGCGCATCATTGATCACTGTTCTGATCCACAAAAACACACCAGAAGAATCAATGGGAACTCTTTCTTGCTTGAAATCAATCGGTCGAATCAGATGCTGACTCCTTTTTTGTTGACATGTTTATACGTTGAAAGTTGAAGTTACACGTTGTGCAATATGTGACAAGGGTGTCAAACATGAAGTTATCACGTATCGATTCAGCATACACAGAGGAGTGTTTTTTGTATGTGTTTGGAGCCATTACGTAGATAGCATTTCGGCGGTTATTTATAGACACATGACCAGTTCGTGGACCGAAAATTCATAAGAGGCAGAGTCAGAGACGATATTTGACATGCACGATGAGAACCTCATCATCAGTGATTATCGTCATGTATGTATGAACGATAAGAACTACCGATAATGAGGCGCCGAGAAATATCGGAGTACACTTTGTAGTTGTCTGAACGAAGATCTCCGTCGCCTGAAACTATCGAACTTTATCTTCGGTGTTTCGACGATCGTAGATTTAATTGGCCGTAATCTGAAACGCGAAGGAAATAATCGAGGAATGTGTCGGTTTCGTATCACCGGGAAGACCCATAAAATTACTGGACGAGAGTATCGAAGAGTTATTTTGCTACTACGATCGGATCTTTTTTTTTAAACTTGATCTCGAAATCAAAAGTAAAACCGCTCAATCGTCATTGGAAAATTTCGGCACACCGGTAGGAGACTTCGTCGGCCAACGAAGATCCTGGCTGAACGTACGAACCTCATAGACAGACTAAAGTTACAGAAGCATTTGGTCATCCGAGACATGTGGTCAGCACAAACGTTTCCACGTATTTGTTGTTTCTTCGAACTTTTGTAAGCATCAGTAACATGCAGATGAAATGCAAATTCCATATGATCTTGACCCACATCAGCGTATGCTTTCTCTGTGCTCAAAACAAATAGGTTTGACTAATTCGTTGTTTCAAGCAAGAAAACGCTTCTGTCTTTGCATGTACCGATGCGCGGGCGCCCCCTATCGAGTAACAGAACTTAGATAAAATTCCGAGAGGTTTTGGCAGTAAATATGTGTATTACTTGGAGATGTAATGAGTGTTTTGAGCCATATAAACGGTAGCGAGAAGTATGTAGTATTGATAGATAAACTTAATGAACTGTGAACATGCGTTTTGCCAGTTGCCCAAACTGACCATTCCAGCACGTTGTAAGTACCATCAGCGGCTCTCAACACGTGCGAAGAAATTGGCGCAAAGAACAAGTGTCCAGTGTACTTCGCTAAGTGACCTAACGGACTAATGGCTACGGCGCATTTCGTACTTATCCTTCCCACCGGATTTCTTCACGCGCAATAGAAGTGAAGATCTCGAAGCTTAGCATTCAACGTAAAAAGAATTATGGATTAGTCTAATGACCCATTTTCGCGGTGCGAGCTTTTATCGAGTGAGACCTAAGCTAGACTGATGGACTCATCCCACTCAATTGCTCAAGCCTGACGCGCGATAGAGTTATTTCCAGTAAGCCATTTTACATTCGTGTAGCAAATTCATGGAGAACAAATTCCGCCTATTCTGTTGTGAGACGTTTTATCACAGCCGTAGAATCGTCGACAAGTTCTAACAGGGTCGTAAAATGACCACATACTTTGCTTCTTACAACATGGAGGTGGGCATTTCAAAATCTATCGAAATTTCATGTGGCACTATAGAAAGTGAAACCGCCCCGAAGAACGTTACATTGTGTTCTCATGCATAAACGCAGACCTATTTTCATAAAACTTTCGACCACCCAAAACCTTGACTTCAGAAGTCGAATCGATAGTAAGTCATCTTCTACAATCAAGCAGCATTCTTTTGGTCAACAAAAAACCGGGACCTAGTAACAACCCCTGAAGTTCAGACCTGTCTTCGTTGTGGCGGGATGAGTAGTCGATAATCGAACGGGAAAGTAATTTTGTTGATTGACCACATAACATCCATAATTGCGGACCGCCTGCTGACTTGGAGACAAACAAGATTTTAATAATAAATAAATGGCCATCTGACTATCCTCCCATGCCGGACTGACGCGGGCTTATCATACTGTTTCACTCTAACCAATAGATAGAGACCTGACATTCACAAGCAAGGGTACCGGCTGTTTTTTATAAATATTGACAGTCGAAGAACAAACCGGGAAAAACGAAAGTTGGAGGATTTTCGCCCGAATTTTGAAAGGCGGTTTCCGACTGGTGGGGGGGGGGGAAGAAATTAAGAGAGCCATACCTTGAGGCTGAAAAAGTCTTTCAGGACGTTCACCAGAAATCTGTTGGTTCCTCATATATATAATGGAAGTTAACCGCACACAAGCCGACATGTAATCCTCAAATTATACCACTGTCAATCACCCCATGGCATGACTTTAGTCCACCGAGCTTTGCAAGATAGACTTGAAAAATTGTTCGTTCTGTACCGCTGAGAATTTCTTACGTCTCAAAAGAATAAATTACAGTGTAAAACCATCACCTCGCACGCTAGAGACCGCAACACACGACTAGGCAGCAAACCTGTTTGTCCGAGCCACGTGAATTCACAATGGTTGCTGGTGTGACGGCGAGCGGCAAACTTGTAACCGGTACTACGTTTGCACCGACCGCAGCAAACTCATAAGAACACAATTACGGAAGGAAAACAATAGCAAAGAGAAATATCCTGAAACCGAACACTGAAACGATATTTGACTCCGTTCTTTGAAATCAAAGGTAGTGAATATACAATGACTTTGCGCGGGCATATTATTGATGATGTGGTGAGGTGTGTTGTGGCATCGTGCAGAGACTCGTAATTTTTTTTCCGACAGTTCGGGCACTTAGGTATGAAGACAGATGGTTCTTTAAGAGAAGGTTGATAGCTGGGAGGCAAAGGTTTGTGGACAGGTAATGGTGAACCTTGCAAAAAGTAAGCGCGTACCACCGCTCAAAATTTGTTATGGATCGATGGGCTCGCTGATCTTGCAGGCCGCGAAGGCTAATCAAGCTGTGTCGACAAGTCTAACTTCGAACGAAACTGACCCATCGATCAAACTCGTACCCTTCAAGTTCTTTAGTTCATTCAAAAAAATTAAACGCACCACATTCCGCATTCCTCAGAGGCACAATGGCGATTCAATAATGGTTCGTGTGTCAAAACGCTAATGTACAATACGGCCTATGGACGCTGAGCGAAGTTGAAAAGATCACGGATCGCGACACGCTTGAACGCCTCCAAAGCTGTACCTCCTCAGAGAAATTTGTAGAAAAAAAGGGTCCGGGGTATTTGGGAAAATATCGTAGGATGCGCTTACTCACAAGACCATAGAATGTCGTACTGGAAGTTTGGCGTATTCTGATGGCTATTCCTGTTTTCATGGCCCTGATCGTGGAATTTTCATTTGTGAGCAGCTCTTCTGGAGTGTTTGGTTGGTGTTCCAGTTCAGTGCGTAAAGCAGACTAATCAGCTAAATTAATTATCATCCATCACAAAAGTAATCAGATGAAACCAACAAGCGTACATTCTGATGTCTCCTTGTCTGCTACTGTCGGGCTACAAGGAAGCTCGAATTCCCGAAGGAAAAAGGGATCTGCGTAAAATGAAGCCAGAATTGCTAAGCTCTTGAGCTCGTTAGTCTTGACATTGGGAATATGCAAACTACGGTATGCTTCGTCGACTTTGAGACAAAGCAGCCGGGATAACGGAGAGCAGCCCGGGTTAAGTTGCTGATTACCAAGACAAAGAAAGGTTGGCGAATGCAGGCCAGACGAAGACTGCGGGCAGGAAGATACTACAGGTAACGATAAGGGGAATTGTGATAATGAAGGCCAGGAATGCTCTTCAGCTGGCCTTTAGGGCCAATACAGAACTTGGCTTTCAACAGCATGGCAAACATGGCGCGCGGACATAAATGTCGCCTTCTTCGGCTCTTATCAACGCTATGAAAACATTCGAAGATATGCTCGAACATTTACGGCATTCAGGTGAAGAATGCGAACTATTCTTCGTAAGAGCGATCTAAAAAGCGTGAAAGAGCCATCATTTTCTATTCGACCGGGTGCAACCTTTTGACCGCATGCGAGATTTTGACCATTAATATACACATGAAATGAAGCTCTCTCAATTTTCTATCTTTCCCGACCAGCGAACTATTCGCAAAAACTGAAATGAACCCGACACGTTCGTAGCTTACAACCAGCCCGATTCTTACCGAGCATGCAACCTTCAATAGAATTTCAATGTCCAATAATCCAGGAAGTAACCCGAGTTAATACGGTTTGCAAATGCGACAGTTCATAGTAATGAATCGCGCAGTATGAAAATTCCAAGTCATTAGCTGCCAACAATCGCAGCGGAACAGATCTTTCAAGCGGGTATCGAAAGGGTGAACACCGTTGTTGATAAGCCGCGACAGTAATGTTTAGCACTTAAACACGCATAAACAGCTGAATATTTATTGCCAAAGGATTTAGCTGACGTGCAAACCATACAATGCGCTTCAAGACGTTGCAGAAAAGACAAGGCCGTTGGCGACGCTGGTTGTTACAAACTAGCCCGCGGTCAATTCTGTACACTGGCTGGCTTGTCCTTGTCCGTTACAAGCAGCTGCACTCTGTGACGCGCTAACGCCTACTGTTCCATCAATCAAGAGCAGCCAGCTGAACGAGTGGGACGGTGGTCTTGGTGGAAACCGAGCAGAGCGATAAGAAGATAGTGAGTGGTCAGCGTTACAGCGTGGGCCCACTCGCACAACTGATACCGCTCGCTATGTCCATCGCGACGTGAGGCGGAACAGCAAACAGCTGCGCTGATTCACTTGTCAAAACTCAATGCGGGATATATCCAATAGTGGATCAGTTTTCAAACGATACGAAGAAACAAGACTCCTCTGTTTCATCTTGATGAATTTAATTTAGAAATTGCTCAAACTTGGACTGTTATAACACCGTTCCATTTCGGGGCTAACTCTCGGATTGTTTTAGAATTGAGTGGGCAGTTTGCAGAGTGGCGCCACCTAGGAAGAAGGCATAGAAATGGCGCGTTTGCTTTGTATCACAGCTGGGCTTCTGTAGGTGGCGCTGCTACTGAAACCTTCCACTGTCTACAAGTGCAGATTTTGGTGCTTCTAGCCAGCCTATTCGGCCCGAAGTTGGAATCTCGAGAATTTCACTTTGCATCTACAATGTCGAGATCAGTAGCCTACCGGTGATCGCGCGACTCAATACATCAACCAATGACCATTCAAATTGTGACTATACTAATGATCACTAGTAGGCTGCTTATCTCGACATTGCAGGTGTACGACCATGTCATGTCATCTTTCAAAACACAATGAAGCGGATCACTAACGGATTGCAGATAACTACTTATGAAGCCGAGAAAGCGCTCAGGAAAAACAGTACTCGCCAACGTTACGCCATGATGTCACTCAGAGCCAGCATCATGCACTACTTTCGAGAAATCAGAGTTCTAATTTTGCTGCACATACAGTAGCCTGGATTGCTGCAAGGGACTAGTTTATTGCGCTATACTTCAGGTTTTCTACGGTTATTTTATTTGTTGATCGAACACCAGGAGGACTTACTCGTTGCTGTTGTGCGGCATTTCGCAGTAACCCAAGCGCCGATTGTTGGTATTCCCAAAATAATTGCTGATGTTGAACCTCCATGCGCCTGTAAACAAGAAAGTTTCGAGGCAGTTCTTAAACCAGACATCGTGAAAGTACTCCATCTTCAAAGCGTGAGTTTTTGACAACAATGGGACCACGACTCGCAGGTGATGCAATTAACAGAGCAATGAGACTTTACTTTATTCAGCGCAGACATACACACCTGATATATTGTTGTTGTTGCTCCAGTTCTTGCTTCTGCAACAAACACAAGAATATACAAGCGTCATCACCATAAATACAGATGTAAATGCGCAAATAACCGCTGTCTGCTCGTTCTCGCAGAGAAAAACGAATAAAATTGGCGCTGTTAAATTCTGACATATTCATTTGGGCTTAGTATTCTCATGTTACCGATCGAAGAACTTTGGAAATGTGCCAACTTACACCACAGGTATCGTTCGAAAAGTATGGTGAGGCAGTTTCCAGTTCGCGCTGCAGCGCTCGCAGCCTTCGTCGTTCGGCTTCCAGCAGGAGATTAGTAACCTGTAAAATTAGCCCCGAAAATAACCGACCAATGCTCTGCTTTACGTAATCTCCGCCACTTAGTCAAGGCCAACCCAGTGGCCAAATCACATCTTAGGGAAAACCGATACACGACGTTGACCGTGGTGCCTGCCGCTGTCAAGGAGTGGTCGCGCGTCTTGTCACGCTTGGACACATTGGAGGGGTCCTCTCCACCAGGTGATGGTCAACGAGAATAAACGAGAGCACTTCACCGCACGACTTCACAGTGTAATCGTTGTAGTGGGCCTTTGTAATTAAGCCCCAGTCATGTCCAAACAAAAGTGACAACAAGCAAAGTACTAACCTCCATTTGAATGCCAAACAAATCGGCATGCGTTGAGGCCGCTGAGGCTTGAGCCCCACTTGTGCCGTTACGAGTGTGGCCGCTGGTTGGGGGTAATCCTCCTGTTGGACGCTTGTTCGTCAGCGTATCCGTCGTCAGGGATTTTGACCGGAGGTCTCCACCGATTCCCAATGATATGACGGTAGGCTCGCTTTCGACGGTATCCGTCGATATCGTCGAAGAATTACTCGTCAGCGACATGGTAGCACTTTTGGTCGATCCAGGAACACAACAAACAGATACGACAGTTTTCGCTGAAGATATTCGTAGAAAATTACTCAAAAGCTGGTCTCTTTGTTCAAGTTGATAGTGGTGAACAAAACGTAGTTCGAAGTTAGGAATATAGGTCCATGTTGGGAAAGAATGTTCGTTTCGAAACAGTGTTTTTTGGCTGGAACTGGTTGGTGAGAACAGAGATTACATCACTGCAATCATCGACAACCTCTTCGCACACCAGATTGCTCTCAACAACATTCTTAAAAAACCAGATTAGTACGATGAGGGGACACTCATGTATTGGCGCCTGTAAATCGTTTCATCAGCTACACATCAACATGACGCAGGATCGGAAGGGAGATTACGACATCCATGACGAATTATCAAAGTTCCCTGACCAGATAACCGTAGAAAAGCATTCATTGATTTCCGTCAGGAGGACAGAAGAGAATGACTTGATAATACGGATGACGCGATGCATCGATCGGCGAGGATAAACAAGAGACCAATATGTTGATGCACAAACAAGCATAACAGTTTCAGGTTACCGAATATCAACTCCTGTTTCAAAATAAACGGTGTGCTGTAGGTTCCTGACTGAACGATGGGCGGTAGATTAATCAGCGAAATGGATACGAGGAGGAAATGAAAGGTTGAACTTGCCGGCAAGGCATATTTGGTGAGATTTCCGACCCTCGAAGCATTTCTCTCCACGGTTATGCAGATTCTGGAAGGCAAAGCATACAGGTAAAAGCTATACGCACCAGTGCTTTGAAAAGCCGCTTTACTTGAACCAACAATGGAGTCTAAAAAAGCACTGCTGCATTATGCATGGCATAACACTACCTCAAAGGCAACTAAGTACTCTACTGTACAGTCATAGTGTCTTGTTGTCGGTGTTGGACAAGCGATATAGGTGAGAACAAATCGAAAACCTTACCCGGTCCAAAGCCGGTGCAATGGCTCACTCTTCCACCATGTAAGGTTCGATGAATGTTTTGTGGGTCGAACAGCAAGCGAAAGCATGATTTTAACGTGGTCTGCTCAAAGCGGGTGAATAGTGAAATTAGGGTCAACAGTGAGAGGCGATTGGCGAGGCTGATGGAGTAAACGTGCGACTAGCGCGTCCGAGTGGGCGGCACACACTTTCCCTCTTTGTGATTTCCATCTCGAAATGTACAATATTCTACAGCACCGCTGTCACCAAGCATGTTTACGTTAACCGCAAATCAGTAAACCGAAGCGTTTCTTTACGCTCGCTGAACGCCGAAAGACCGGTAAGTCATGAAGCCGCGTTGTAAAAGTGAAAGATGTTGCGCGAATATGCGATCACGAGCCCATAGGCGACACCAATTACCGCATCGCGTCTTTCATTTCATTCGTGGCTCCCCCGGGTCTGTAAGTGTCTCATCGAACCCGATAAAGAGATCAGCAAGCCAGCGTGCGCGATAGTCTTGATAGAAAGACTCATCGCGCCAATGGATGCCGACAGCCTCGACTTTTCCTGATGAAATTCGCGCTTTTATCACGTTGATTGAGTGGAAAATAATTTTCCGCTAAAGTGATGAACGGGTTTTTGTTGAAAATTTTCCAAAGAATTTTTTTCGATCAAGCCAAATTGGGAGTAATAAGCTTTGACATGCTGCTGTCAGACGAGGATCTGTTTGTGGGTGTTTTGTCTATGAGTTTCAAGTGTTTCCTTTTGCGATGATCAAATAATAAACACCAACGCACAGACAGAGATTCAAGTTCATCCTGCTTAAGTTTCACTGCACGGTGGTCACACTAACATGTGTAACAGTGCAATTATGGAATGGAATCTTATCATACAGCCACTGTAATGAAGCGTCGTCGAGACCAGTATGAAGTTTGAATGCTCGTGTCAATGGCTGGTCTCCTCATAACCTCACGCGCTGTCAATCACAGGTTCAAGGACGCACTTCCTTCAACCAACAAGCCATGGATGCCAGCGCACGTGGAGCAACCCTTCTCTGTGCGTTCCTGTCCGGTCGTGCTTTGTTTATCCGTGAGACACGATACAACTTACCTTGCGAGAGCAGTGGCGAGGATGGACGAGTATTGAAACAAGAAGCAGGACAGCCCTTTTCTAGACGCCGAAAAACTCAAATTTCACCTTGAACACAAGTGATATCTAGAACGATTAAATGTTGTTTGCAGAGCATATACGGGACGGTACAACTTCCGATATAGATTTCGTGGTGAAGGTCGTAGATATAGGGCTTATCAAGGTATACATTGACAGGTGCCAGCCGATGCGATTGAATGGACGCATATTTTGGTAAACATGGTTAGTACCTACTGATCGATGGAAACGTGGATAACGCAGCCGCTAATAAATAAGCATCAGTAGATATCAGGTATAAGCGGTGGACTACCGGAATAGCATGGTGTGTCATTGGAAAGTTGAGTGAGGGGAGCTGGGCAGATTTTTTCAAACAGGAAGAGATCGATGATTCGATTGTGGGGTAACTCGCTTACCGGTGCAGAGCACAGATACAAGATACGGTGCCAAAGTCATAACAGGTTGGTGGATTAGCGGCCATGAGCAGTACAGGAGAAAGGTCGATCTATTATGACAGAGCGCCGGAAGTGGGTGGCAATGGACGCTGAGGTAAACAGATTTGATCGAGCAGAGGATGAAATGCCACTGTGTAAGTCCTGTGAATCGAGGTAGTTGGATCCCAGCAAGTTTTTGCAAATACTTACAGCATGTATCCAACTGTCCGTTGGAAAAGGAGAGCTTGCGCACGTACTCACTGCTTCACGACTGCGGCGCCATCTGTGCTGGACGAGCGGATATCTTCTCAGCAGTTTCAACAGTGGTACGTCCTTGGCGCGGTACAATCGACATCGATGCGACGATGGACGAGAACTACTTATCTGACGCCTTAGTTTAAAAGGTCCCGAGCGACATTCTTTATTTACAGATGTAACTTCAACAGACAGAAAGCAGTAAGTGAGATATTCGAGAAGCAAAACTATAAGAAATGGAAGCGCAAAGTGTACTACGGTGACGAATACTCTACACCGAATGCTTTATTTTCGCAAGAAGGGATCATCGGTTCAATAATCCAATACTTTATTTTCCGTATCGATATCCACCGGCGTACGGCCTGCAAGGAAACGAAAAGGTTTTCTGAATGATTAGCGCGTTGGAGGAAACACTGGTTTCCAAAAAGACACGTACACTCCGTAGCCCGGGAAACCTCCGTAAACCGGAATACCGCCCCCGTATCCGTATCCATATCCGTGAGAGAAACCACCGTATTCACGTTTGGCTCCTACCATGAAGAACAGCCCTCAGATGGAACTTTAGAATAGACGGAACGAAACACTGGACTTACGGAATACGGCAGCCATCGCTTCTTGTTCGGCTGGTGCACCATTGGCCATTGATATTCCAAGAACCAACACAACGGCAATAGCCAGCAAGACAACAAACGAGTTTTGGGCCATCTTATTAGGGATAAGTCTAACCACAGCAAATTTTCTTAACGAATAAAAGAGACTCTGTCGGAAACTCGAAACATCAAACTTGAAAAACTACTGTGCAACATTTTATAGGAACTTCTAACTGTATGAAAAGACCATGCGAAGACAACACTTGAGATCACTCTCGTAAAAGAAACTCCGTTATTTTCACACGAAGTGCTGGGTAATTTCCATTACCAAGCAAGCTGGGTGCCAGAAACTACCTGCTGACTACAAAATTAGGGCTGAAGTGTTTTGAAAGAAGTACTTCAGTTTTTTCTGTCTCATCATTACTCATAAACTTTTCCAGCAATTATGGCGGTTTCGGGAGCCACTTAAAAGTCAACTATCGCCCTTGACCATTCGGTGTGGCTGCATAACCAGAGATGGATTATGAGCATAGCACTTTTATTCTTCCGGGTGCGTCCAAAAATGTGAGTTGTAAGAAGCCCAGTCAGGAGGGTCGCTGAAGCTAAGGTTCGTGGGGTGGGGTATCACAGTCCGTGTCACTACGGGTATCCGCAAAGTGATCTGTTGAAAAGACAAAGACCCGCCATCCGCGCCTTTGGCTTGATCCGTCTGAGTACGGAGTAGCTGTGAGCCGTCCACTTCCTCCCACGTATTCCACCCCACTTTCTGGAAACATTATTCGTATGCGATGACTACATTTGGATACTTGTTATGCTGCAGAGCGCCACAATTTGTTGACTCAGGGTCAAGGTTGGAAGGATGGGAAGTCAAGTTCGTGCTACGCGAAACAAGAATAAGGCTCTGGCTCGCAGACTTAAAAAGGGCATCCCTATATTCGGGCTAACCCTTCACGCCAGTCTTTCACGAAAACATACGTATCTCGCAAACATAAACCGTCTTCCACATGATGAAAGTACCATAAGCCCAACCAGGACTCCTTTTCCGTCGAGAAGTCCGAGAACCCTATAATGTTTAGCATACCGGCAAATTATTATGTGGGACTAGAAACGCACAAGGGATTTACTGCATAGATTGTGAAGGATACCCAGTCGAACTGCGTTGAAAGAAACGGGAAAATCCAGATTTTGGTTTTGATTAGTCGAAGAAAATGATGACGTCAATCCATCTTACTCCTCGGCCACAGAAATAAAAATCCTTCGGGAACCACTGCGGAACCAGGTTAACGATGGTCAAACCGGGCTCCAGTCATGAAGCGGGTATGGATCGTGCAAAGCGACATTGAATGGAGCTGGACACCAGGCTGAAAACATCGCCGAACCGCGCTGCAGTTACGGTTCATAGTTTTACGAACCGGGCAAATCGGTCTCAGATGAGCCGGGTAAGTCTCTGCGGGAAAGTACTGTCACCCGGAGTCCCGCGCCTCTTTGACGAACAGCTGACTATGCAGTGCTCTCTGTAGCCCAAAATGGAAATCCAGATTAGTGGTACTAGTGCTGGCACTGGTCCTCTTACTCCTTCTACCGGTGCACAGTTCGGTTCCATGACGGAGAGGCCCTCACGCCCACACCTAAGCTTGATTCCTGTGCGCGAGAAGACCTCTCCACACAGATTTCCGAGAATCATTGTCCGTCACACATAAACTAGAAGACACAAATTTTTCACGCAAACTTCCAATAATTTGAGAGCCAAGTACCATCGACGGTAACCTATTCAGCTAGAAATCCGCGAACGAAGATTATGAACGTACATTGCTCCAGCTACATCTGATGAAACCACGCGTGTAGATTTTCGACAGCAGCGCGGCGCAACAAGCAATGCGCAAACGATTTCGTCCTATCTTTCTGTACAATGAAATGCGTCCGTCACAATTGTACAGTACGGAGAGGCAGATAAAATTTTAACAATGACCAAGCAGCGTTTAAGGGGCACACCTTGTGCAAAGCGAGTTCGCAACCTTGCACTGAGGCCCTGATTACACATTGGGAACCATCGATGATCCGATGGTAGAGAAAGAGAGTACTCGTACCAGCGGACCCTTGGACGAATCTAGGCGTCTGGTTACTCAAGCATCTTTAGGGTGCTGTGAAGCTAGGGCATTTATTCAAAATCCGCAACACGGTTTTTGATCGTAAGTGGTATCAACATGGTTTTTGAGCGGAAATCTTTAGACAGCGCCTTGGATGTTACTTTTTTACGGCTGTTTGGCTCTTCGATATCGTACGTCGCACGCGGTTCATGTTTAACGTAATAACGTACTTAACTATGTACCTCGGTTAAAATTGTACGATTGAGTCGCGTACTGCTGTATCAAACGAGAGCTACTAATTAGCTAATCGAGTGGAGTGTTTCGTTTTGTAGCTGAGTTTTCGTCCAATTCGGTCGTACGCTTTAAGAAAGCACAGAACAAACAGAAAAACGGATGAGGCGGAGCCTTATTGGTACAGCTGCAAAATTCCTCGGCTTGAATCAATCGAGCCTGACTTGACTCAATACTTCTGTTTTGTGCAAGCGGCCATTCTGAATTTTCTCCTTGGAACATTTTGCTTTTTTGAGAAAATCGATCCCTTTCTCGATCAAGTTTCGTGATCTGTTCTCCGTGTATAAGTGCTGTACTCGCAGGGGTGACGAGAGTTTGCTTTGGAGCGAGGAATGCCACTGTCCAACAGATGGGAACGACGAAAGAAACGGAGGAATGGCGTCTGACTCCCATTGTGGTGATCTCGTTTGTTCCCGTCGCCCCGCGTGTTTTTGCCCGAGCTCGGCACGTCGACCTCAAGGTGAGAATCATACTCTCGTACCTGAAGGCCCAAGATCTGTTTGACCATGAGTCGAAGAAACTGCGGGCTACGCCGTCTGTAGTGGGATGCTCGCTTGGTACTGCTGGTTATGCTAACTGTTCATTGACTGATTTGATTCCTATTAAGGCTTTGCTTTCAGAAGTATTACTCCTGACTCGAGAAATGGAGAAGGGTCTCAAGGAACATTAGCAACAACGACGGAGATCCGATCTGATGAGCGAGCTGGTGGTTCCATCAAGTAAGCAGACTGATGCATCGCGTCAAGCAGTTTCAGGTCGATAGGACTTCATATGTCGGCCGGCGTACATTCTCGCTGCTTGATGACTGATCACTGCTTGTTGTCCACAGGTCAACCCATCTGCAATCGGAACATAACTTTCCAAACTTGTCTTTGCTTATCTTATCTGTTCTTGCCCGTGTTGTGACATATTTCGGATTTGTTCGAGCTCGAAACGGTGTGACAGGATCCACGATTTCCCGTTTTCCATGTGTATCGCTTTCTCTGATCTTCGTCGATCTTTCCGCTAAATTTTATGCAGTTTCATACTTGTCGTCGTGCGGTGGTTTACGAAGTTCTACGCGGTTTTGGTTCGTTTTGAAGAAATTAAAGTTTTCACCGGAAATCATGTTTTTCGTCTTTGCTTTACCTAGGAAAAACCGAAAAATCTGTACCTGAATTAAGCGATTTTTCTGCTCAAAAGAACAGCTAATTCAAAGCTTTTCTGATATAGAATAAACACTAAACCGTGCTCCAAAACTGCCTGTTTTCAGATACAGAAAAAGCTCATTTTGATAGAATGAAAACAGCATCTTCGATGCTTCTTTAACTCGAAAATTCAGCTTTTTGATATCTAAAAACAGGCATTTTGAGATCCGGGTACAGTTTTAAAATCCTCTTGATTTTCTATCTCACCTATTTTTCCGCCTCTGAGTTAGAGGATTATTTTGTGAAGATATAGATGCCGATGCTCTGATTAGGGTACAATGGAAGCATTGCATAGCGAAAGCTCAGTAAATATGGCGGATGCAGGGAAGTTTAAATGTGGACGCTCTAAGAGATGCAACATCAACAAAAACAGTGTTTCCGGGTTCGATCCAGAGCAGTGGTCTGTCAAATTTCGAAAGGATCTTTCAGTAGGGCGGTATGTCTCGTTGGTCTTTCTTCGTAGGGTGTCTGAATACTACCCTGGTTGTATATGGCTTGATACTGGTGCGCCGCAGCAGGGTGGACTCTTGTTTGCTCACTTCTCAGTGTAATCTTTCGCAGCAAGATAGCACTGAAAACGATAGCGCTAACACACAGGATTACGGTGATGACTAATATCGCCGTTCCACCTAGACCACCGGCAATCCTCTGGCCCACGGTTGTATCGATAGCGCGCAGCTCGTCCAAACACACGAAGCGGTCTTCGGGCAAGGTACCAATGAACATATCACGATGTGGCGCATCCATACACCTGGAAAAAAAATGTCCGATGAACAAAGCCGAACAGAGAGTAATCTGGTCATGGATAGCCACTTACTTGGTCTTTTTGAGCTCCTCGGTGATCTTCTCGTGTCCGATCGACTTCTCCAGCATGTCCTTGTCGACCATCCACTTGATCGTGCAGTCGCACTGCCATGGGTTTCCACTCAGGAGTAGTTCTTTCAGATATAGTACATTTACTGTATGGACGTCGAGGCTTCGTAGTGCGCAGTTACGAATGGATACTCGCTCGAGCGACCCACTGAACTTCCATGCCTCCGGAGCATGGTTACCGAAAGCGTCCTCATGGATAAATTCCAGATGAACGTTGTGGTCTAGGCTGATGTCAGTCATCTTGTCCAGAGCGGCGAAGGTGTAATCCTTGATCTGGCGAATATTCGTGTCTTTCAGATAAAGAGTCCGAAGCTCAACAAGGTAGTCGAAATCTGAAGCGTCGACCTTGGTGATGGGGTTACCGCTTAAGAATAATGCACGTAGACTGTAACCGACTTTCTTCAGGGCGTCTGCCGGCACCTTTTCCATTCTGTTGCCTTCGAGCACCAACTTTGTCAGCTTCTTATTGTTTTTGAAAATGTTGGGTGGCAGCGTGCGAAGTCCCGATGAACGGATAGTGAGGTCTTGAAGAAGCGGAACACTTTCAAAAATATCTTCAGGTAAGGCTTCCAAAGTAAGGCGGATGTCTGAAATATCCAGCATCTGTAAGGCAGGAAAGCGCGCTAGATCGGCCTTCGTGATTGCGGAAAAGGGGTTCCCCATCACATTCAGCTCGGATAACTTTGGCAGCGATGCGGGGAAAGACGAGAAGTCAGTAAGGGCGTTATTTTGAACGTTGATGACTGTGATTTCAGTCGTTGAAGCGTTGACGTAGTTTGAGCAGATGGTCTTAAGTTTACTGCTAGGATTTGGACAGGAAAACGTAGTGTCCGAACAAATGTTACAGGCATGATCGTCTTTGAGTTCACAAGGCAGTGAACAGGCATCCAGGCTTGTTGATACGGCAGGCGTTCGCTTCACCGGTAGAGAAATTGTTGGTGGCTTTTGACTGATGACAAGATGGACTACCCCGAACAGGCAGAGCAGTATCCTTGAGTAACTCTTCATGGTTAAAAGATGGAAAATTCGGCAGAGAGCTACTGAACCAGTAAAATGCGCGAAGTTCGAGCCAGGTAACGTCTGGCTCCTGGCTACGGTACCAGAAGCAACGTTGCAGTTTTATGAGAATGAGCTACGAGCCTATGAGCACAACAACGAGTGAGTTTGTCTAGAAGTTTGTAGCCAGATTTACTTTCCAGGTTCTCGGTTCTCCCCAACGCTTCTATCGTGTATGTTGAAGCTGGTGTGCACATATTAAAATGCGGTAAAACCAACCTTATCGGTTCCGCAGCACAAAGTTGTGTTTACCTTTCGCAGTGACTCGCTTCGCTATATGGCACGAACTGAGATTGCATAACGTTACACAGCTACAGTCGGAAATATAAGTACGCGTTGGTGCTTCGTATGCTTCAGCGACGCACTTCACGGTGTACTGGCTACGAGCTCGAAACGCGACAGTAGCGTGGCGGGCCATTCTCATTGGCTGAGGGGTAAGTAAGCTCCAGCTGGATTGTTACGCCCATTTTTAACGGTTAATTTTGTCGTACACTGTACACGCACGACGAGAAATTAGGGGCCAGAACAAATTATGGTCCAGGCGGAAAAGACGGCAAAACGGAAATTCAAACGCAGAAGAAGTCGAAAATTTTATTACTGTCAATCGGTCGCTTACGTACGTGCTTCCGTACCTTCATAGCGAAAAGGTCTTTCCCATAATTTTTACGGGCCTATAATTTCTCGTTATGCGTGTACTGCGGGCACAAGGCTTCAAACCTTGAAATCGGATGGATGGCGTTGGATGCATTGTAGATAATTAGTGTGGATCTTGTAGTTAGCCCACTATCTGTCCTTCTCAAAAAGCATCCGTGCGCGTACAAAGGGCGCTAACTTGATCGTCAACATTCTGAGTGTCTAAAGCTGACACTGTCAGCCAGAAGTTAGTCTCCGAAAGGAAATAGGTTTGATATTTTAATCCCGGCAATTCGCCATATTGGTAGAATGCTTCTTATGGATGTTTGGAATACGCGATGACCATGCCCTGCGGAATTTCACGACGCGCACTCCGGCGGACGAAGTCGAACATATCCAGCCGTTTGAGATATACAGTATACGCTGGTAGGACTTTAGCATTATAAACTGTGGTTGAAAACTAGCGACGCAGCAGAAAAATCATGTTCTCTCGTCAGAGAAGACTTTCCAGTGGCTAGAAGCAGTCTTTATGCGTACAATGTGTTTAGAATAAGCAAATCTCATGCGAGTATCGTAAATCTGGTTGAACAAGGGCGAAGCCACAACAGGTATCGTCTCGTTTCAGCTCTTCCGGCTGGATTGCCACATTGTGGGACTTTAGTTTCCGTGCTCTGGCTTCATGCCGTTGTTGATGTTTTCCGAACACACCTGCAACAATGGTGCTGATCACATGTGCATCGTCGTGCTGCGTGACCCTCTCGGCCAATGGGCATGATTCAAAACATGTTCTTTGTGGACGAATGTTATCACTTACCTCGATGAATGCAGGATTACGCTTCAGATCCATTAGCATCCCTTTCAACATTGCGTAGCGTAGGAAGAATGGATAGTGCTTCACACCTTTGTAGTCTCGTTCCAGCATGTCGATCAGCTTACGAAGCCCACAGTACCGCCGTGCCATCTGATACAAGTCGCTGTGGAGTATTTCGTTCTCTTGATTGATCTCTTCCAAAGTCACACCTAAAATCAAACGAAAGGTTTGTCCTGCTGGCAATCTTCATTTCAGTGAACGGTTTCGACAAGTACTGCTTGAGAGAATGCTCTAGGTTAGAAATTCTGAACCTGAGGTATGCGAACGAAGGAGGCTTTGTCGGAGCTGCTATTCTTTCAGGTTTCTTCTGTTCTACGTTGTTACGCTGAGTGACAGTCGGCCACGTTTGATCACACTCACCGTCAAAGCGATCTTTGAGTTCCTTGTCGGCTTTGCGTTTCGCTTCATCGTCCGATTCCGTGGATGCTTTCTTTGTCTGATTGATGAGCGGAACCAGACGCTGAGCATACGCCAGTGGCAGCTCGCCGGGTTCCTGTGCAGGGATCCGAATGCATGTCTTGTTGCCGCCAATCTGATTAATAGCCCGCAGGACCTGCTTGATCATTATTTTCATGGAGGCATAGCGCTGATAGAAGTTGGAGTTCTCGGTACATTTCCCGTACTGAGCATGCAGGTGAGTGAGGGCGGACAGGACGGTTTCGTAAGAGGCAGCAAGCTTCTCCACAGCGGCAAGCAGTGCTTCGTGAATGATAAGCTGGTCGAGGCGGATTTTAACTGTAATTAGGGAAGGAACCCAGCATTACGTAAGGCAAACTTTTCAAGGCCTGTTTCGTCAGGAATAATGATGACAAAAAGGCGTACCTTCTTCCTCATCAGCGACGATATCCTGAACCATGGACGTTAACTTTCCCATCAAGGTCTTCTTCCCTGCAATGAGAATGGAAACCTTGAGGTAACGTACTGAAGATGGCTTTCGTAGTGTCTAATTGAGGCGAAATTATCGGGAAACCTTGTTTTAAAGCCTCACATGATCAACTTGGAATTCACCACATTTCCGGCTGATGATGCAGAGTATTATAGTATAATCTTGAACCTTCCTTTACTTAAAGTGTCCAGTGCCCCTTCGTTGTCGCTTGTCAAAAGCTTAGTTTATGGTTAAACTCTGGATGGGATTAGGTAGCAGTTAAACGGGATCGAACCACGCCCAGCGCACTCGCCAAACGCTATCAGAGCGTCTTCGGTTACAGTTCTCATGTTTCTTGAAATACCGAGGTTTTCGTTTCATCGTAATGATGTCACATTGACATCAATAATGGGTTGGTGTTTTTGTGGATGACGAAAAGCGGTTGAGAAACGCAAGGCGGTAATTTCTGCGTGGTTAAATAATCGGCTTCCTCAGAATATGACAGAATTAAATGAGCCGCGCAGAAAAACGAGAAAGCTTGGAAGGTGAAGCTAATTGTTTATGGCTGTTCTCTGATGACAGCGAAATAGCGTCACGAGGCTCGAAGCTTGTCTCCTGATGTCTTCAGGGACGTTCCTTCGGCTGGACCCAGCTATTATCTCCGCCTGACATGATGGGGCTTACAAAGTTGAGAGGATAATCCGTTGACACAATGAGAGCTCCTTGCGTCACAACAGAACTCGGTACAGAAGAGGAAGCGGCAAACAGCTGCGGTTGCAAACTGTCGCGTGAGAGTTGCGTGCGACCTGCAAATTATCCTGAGCCTTTGGGACTGCCAGAAAAACTCTAATCTAACCATATTGAATTACCTTCGGCAAAGTCCCTCCTTGGATCTGCTGCTCCAAGCTGCACAGCAACTACTATTGTCTGCGACTGCCCGACGAACTTCAAGGAGCCTCAGGTCTGTCCATATCTGGGAAACCTTCCGGTTCACTCGAACTCAAGTTACTTGTCAGAATTAATGAAGCTTTTCCTGGTTAGGTAATGGAGTTATCTTGTCAGCACATACTGCCAGTCCAAATACATACATAAGGGTCTCTGGACCAGAAATGGAAATCGCGGTCGAGAAAACGGCCTTGGCTTAAGTTTTTTCCGTGGGGAAGAAAGTCAAGCGAAGAGCTCAATGATCAACAAAGGAGCATCAAGACCTTGTAAAACAAGCACTTGTGCGCAATTACATTTCATCTTAGTTGGCTCCTGAGCAATCAGCACGCTTCGCTCCAACCAGGAAGCGCGTTACAACTAGCCATCAACCGCCTGTGGCCATTTTTCCCCCTCTATTCCACGGCATCCGGAAACACCGAGACGCCAAAGATTAGGTCATACTTCCTGACCTAGAAAAACGCAAGCCTCGTCAATCCGATACGCTAGCGTGAGACCAGCAGCTGTTCTAATTGATCTTCGCGTAATCCAGGGGTGGCTCCAATATTGATACTGAGTTTTTCTCCCGGTCCACACATCGACGATCGCTTGCCTGAACAGTAACCATGTATTCTAAATGTGTGCTGGTCCTCACATATTTTTCCGGCACCTCAAGGAACACAATAAAAACCTAATGATATATGGGTATCGGCAGCCCAGTTTTGGGCATAACTTTTTCAGCTCCGAACCACCCTCTTTCGACATGAATTGTAAGCAGTATTAAAGGGCATCGAGCACTGGCTTCACTACGCTCCGCAACGGATCGACGCTTCACAAAACTGTTCGCCCTTGTGCGAAGATTTCTCTGGAAATTCCAGGGGTGACTACCAGCTGCAATAACCCTCAGATGGAGGTTTTTCCCTCAAACAGATCCTGGCGCATTTCCAGGATGTTGACATCGGTGTGACGTCAACATCTTTTCAGTAACTGTTAGAAACTCGAACCCCCCAGTCCTTCCCCGACGAAGCCATCTGACCACTGGTCAAACAGCTGGACGGGTTATAGCATCCTGCTCCTCGATGTCTGTTACACAACTAAGCCAAAAGTCGATTCCTAAACAATTTGATCAGCGATCGTTATGCCCAAAAATGGGCTGCCGATACCAATAAGTTTGTTTAGACGAGGTGTATGAGGAACAGCATCCGTGCTGCCCCAAACTACTCTGGCCCAGAGCCATAATAGTTTCTAGAGCAGACAACACAAGAGCTCTAGCAAGTACGCAGCTAAAACCAACACCGAAATTTAAAATATTTAACCCAATGGTTTTTCTGCCTGTTTTAGCTTAACGAAAGATCGGTGCTCGACTATTGAGGCTCACTGCCCTTCGGAGGGAATGATGTTAAGGTCGTGATTACGTAAGAACAGATCCACCTTGAAGGTCTCGCCCATGTAATGCCGAAGACAGATGGAAAGACAGATGTAATCTTTCTTTCCGCGATCAGAGTTTCTAAACAGTACCCATAATCAATATGGGCACCGGCTGTTATGACGGGAGTTCCCCATTGGGATCTCCATTGAAAACCAGGTATACTGTCGAGCCGAAAGGCTCACTTTTTTCATAACCGAAGTCGTCAACGATGAATGTCAATGTCATCCAAAGATCTGATAAGAGTGTTGAACCTAGGTCTCTCAATAACAGTCATCATACCCGTTGCGCGATCTCCAAGTACCTAACCTTACTGTCGGATAGACCACGCGGAAGGCGGTGAAGATGATTGAGTCAAGTCTACAGTAATCAGCCGAAGCCGGTCGTAAGTGGTTTCGAGAAAAATAACAAGATGCTATTCATCAGTTTATTGGCTTAAAGATGCAATAAGGCGATATCACTTCCTTCTTGGGGATACCAGATTGAAAACATCGATCTTAGTGTCAGGTTCGATCTCAAGGTTGGCCTGGATGCGAGACATTTTGACTGAAGCAGCGGGGTGTTTTTCTGATGGAGATTCGGCCACTTCAGACTCCACGCTGTGTAACTTTCCTGACATGACACGTCTAACAAAAAATCAGTTTAGAATAAGGACGAAGAAAATGGTTTCGGTTTTGTGACGAGCTTGATTGACCTGATAATATTACCAGCTATGAAAATGGCTGTTCCATGATATCACTGCCAGATCTTCATTCTCTACATGCACATTAGTTTTAGACCCCCCATGAAACACCGTGAAAATTATTCCGCAGATGATGTTTCGCAAATCACTACCTGATGAAGCTCAACAACTTCTACACGAAGAAAATCGACCACCTTTGTTGACTGCATTTTCGAAACGTAGTATGAATATTAAGTCAAATGGAAACTTCCTACTAGTCCTCACTGTAATACAGTTACAGTTCTTACGTTCCGTAAACCAACTTATTGACGATAAAGTTTCACAATACCTGCGAGGAGGTTGGGAAGAATAAGCAGACTTACTGCGTGAGCTATCCCGTCTCTCAAAAGCCGTGTTGACATCTCGCGCCCGGAAGCTGACATTGCGACGAAGTGATCTGGCGCGTTCCATGCTGTAGTCGAGCTTAATATGCGGGATTCGATACTGATCTTCGCCGGCGATGTTTGTCCTAACGACCTTTGGTGTCCATAGTGCTTATGATCCTGGTTATCCGCTGAAGTAACTGCAATTAACCAACAAGCATAACATAAACGATAACGACAGCCACTTACAGCACAAACGTGAAATCTCATCGCAACTGTCGCGTGCCAGTGCGTCGTGTTCCAAACTCACCTTGGGAGAGACATACAAGGACGTAATCAACTGTCAGGATACACAACACGGAAGAGCTAATTTATCGGCCCATCAATAGCCGCACTGACACTATACTTGTCATCGCTTATGCGGAGAAGGCGATGAAGAGTCAAGAATTTGGCGCTCTTTGACGGCCTGCAATATTTACAACGGCTGTATAACAGGGAAGAAAATCTGGACGCTTCACACGCCAACTGTCAAGTACGTGTACATGAAGGGTAGAATGGGCCTTGATGAGTGTCGTCCCAACTCGATACGCAGACACGAGGTTGTACCAGTGGGTGGTAACACTATTATTTCCAGCTCACCAGTGTTTTTCTGTGCCTGTTGGAAAAGCGCCTCCACATATAGATAAAAACCTCTACAAAAACGGCACGCATGCAGGGTTACGGGTGGGATCACATTGTGTACTGGTACACGATATGTGGGCTTGGGGATGTGCTGTATCGATCAATTCGAGTGAGGTCTTCACTTTTAAGTATTTATTCGATTGGAGCTGTACCAAACGAGGCTCTTTAGTGAGCACTAAGGAATAGTCAAACAGCTTCCTCGGAAACACATAAAGACATTGCGTCCCTGCTCTAAGTGCGCCCACTTCGCTCCTCGGTTGAAGAAAAATATCATCCGCGCACGCGTGCCTGTAGTTTGCATATTTATTACGTGAACAATACGACGTTGACAGTACGAAAACGTCTAGCGCTATATGCGATATTTGCGAGCCGAAAAAGACGCGTTTATGATCAAGTTAGTTAGTAGTACCGACCAAAATTGAGATACGCGCGGTCAAAGGTTGAACATTACAGATAGACGATCAGAGCTTCGGCTAATAGGACACATATTGGCTCAGCTAATCTCGCTGTTTACATCGACGATGGAAACTCGTGATGCATGGCATCAAAGTCCCTCAGGGACATAACCTAAAAGGTTTTCAGGCTCGAACGGTTACGGTAGACCAACGTTTGTAGGGATTTTCCGTGTCTGAATATTGGAACAATGTCGATAGTCGTCTTTCCTTACACGAGACTCAGTTAGCTCATGCGTAATCATTTATCAAGCGTTTTAACTATTCACATTGTTCCTCCAGATACTGGCCCAATCTGTGCAGCAGACTGTTGTCGCTGCATAATCCTTTCCATTGAACTCCCGAAGGAAACTTCACAAGATATTTTTCAAGTGTACTACGGTGGAGAATGAGTTCCTTTCACTGTTGGTTGCTCCTCCTGGGAATCGGTCTGCATCACCTGCTGTTTACCAGCGCCGTTATCGTGAACAATCATAAGGTCGGATGGAGTCGGCCCGGGGACAACTACAATGAAGCCATTCAACCCGAGCAGGTGCATCTCTCCTGGGACGGTAGGCTGGTATTGAGCTAAGTCTGTTACTTTTCAAAGGTATCGTGCTGTTGAAATTTCGGCCGGAAATGGATGACGACCAGTTCGATGTTTTTGCTACAGGTGATGCGTCCCATATGACTGTCACGTGGAACACGCCAGATAGGTGCGACAGTGTGGTGCAGTACGGTCTGCAGCCCGATAATTTCACCGAAAAGCAACAAGGCGGTGTGTCGAAATTTATGGACACCGGTGATGGACATCGCACACAATACGTTCACCGGGCAGTGATGCTGAACCTTCAACAACGAACTGCCTACTGTACGCACGAAACCAGCGCTTTCCATTAAAATATTTTTTGAGTGCGCACAATCTGGTTTCGGTAGATTATAGGGTGGGGAATGGAGAAGTCTGGAGCAAGGTTTTCAACTTCACTTCACTGAAAGATGGATCAGACTGGAGCCCAAAGCTCGCCATTTTCGGCGATATGGGCCTAGTAAACGCCAGATCAATGAAACGTCTGACTAAAGATGTTCGATTAGGCCGACTCGATATGATTATTCATGTTGGCGATTTTGCCTACGACATGAATGAAGACGAAGGTACACTCTGTTCAACAATCAAAAATAACTTTCGGACTTTGACCTGTAACGAAGTGAGGCATGTCTCTTAGGCAGAGTGGGCGATGCTTTCATGAGAATGATTGAACCGCTTGCCGCCCACGTTCCGTACCAAACGGCAGTCGGGAACCATGAGTACTGGGCCAATTTCACTCAGTACAAAAACCGTTTCTCGATGCCGGGAAGTGAGAACGGACTCATGTATCGCTTTGCCGTTGGTCCTGCCAACTTCGTGGTCTTCTCTACCGAGTTTTACTTTTGGCTTCAATTTGGCTTCCTGCAGATTCGACGCCAATATTCCTGGTAAAAGCATGAGTTTTCCCACGAAATAAAAACGTAAGATAAAGGTAAGTACTATATCGTTTTCAGGCTGAGAAAGGAACTCGCAAGTCTGAATGAGTTACAAACTCGAGAAAAAGCCCCCTGGATCATCACGCTCGGCCATCGACCAATGTACTGTAGGTAATTTTTCCCGATTCGTAAACAGAAGCCTCTACGCTGTTATATCAATAGTTCATGGAGAATCTTCAGCGTTTCTCTACGCAATTTTTGTTGCAGCAACAACGACCGCGATGACTGCACAAAGCATGAAAGTATCATTCGGACCGGTCTTCCCGTCGTACACTCGTATCCTCTGGAGAAGCTGTTTTATGGCGCAGGCGTGGATATGTGCATATGGGCCCACGAGCACAGTTACGAACGGCTATGGCCAGTTTACGACCGGCAAGTCTTCAACGGCTCGAACTTGGCCAACCCCTACGAGAACCCTAATGCGCCTGTGCACATAATCACTGGCTCAGCGGTTAGTATCCGTCTCATTCCATAGAATAACCAGGAATAACAATAACAATGTGCCTCATTGACAAGAAATCACTCTCAGGGTTGTCGGGAGAAAACAGACACATTTCTCAATCCAGCTCCCTGGAGTGCATTTCGCAACGCCGACTATGGCTACACGAAGATGCATATCTTAAACTTGACGCATATCCAAGTGAAGCAAGTCTCGGATGAGAAGGTACAGGGTACAAGTGATCTTCGCACCATTGCTGTGGCCCGTGGTAAAAAAAATTCATTTAATGTTCCTCTTAGGGCGGAAATATTATCGATGAAATGACGCTCGTTAAGGACAGAAAGAGAAGAGGATACCGATACAAAAAATTCTGATTCTCGGGAACTGAAGTTCGAGCGCCACCAAGATCTTTCCGATCGGGTTTCTCGGTTTCAGTGTAAACTAAGTATTTTTTTCTGCGGCGGATGTACGTACAAGTGAACACTGTAGAACAGTTCCAATTGTGGACGGACTATTATATGCTTTCCGGGAGGTAGAATGAAACGCGTCATCTAGTGGGGAAGTAGTTGTCCATCGATAACCAGTTAGGCCTACGTTCGGAGGGCCTCTTCGACATGCGAGCAACTGTAACAGCAACCGGCTTGTGCAAATGGGTTCGACGTGAAGGCTTTCTGGATTTCGGCCACACTCGCCATCACGTAGAACAATTGCCTGACAGCACCACCGCAGCCCGAATCGGGAACCAGATCATGCTTGTAAATTCTTGAACTCCGAGAAAAGACTGGAGGAACGCCCCAGGAAAGCCATTCGTGCGGAAGACACGAGCAGACAGCTGAGGGCCCACGAGCGATAGTATTTTGCTTAAGGTACTGACAACTTTAGTTCTTGGGTGGTTGAGGTACTAAGCTCTGTTTCACCAACGATAGACCCCACGACTTTCCGAACGGTCAGTTTCCAATTTTCCACTCTGTGGAAAACTGAATCTGTTTTTGATCGAGTCTTGACAGCGGTCAGGCTTGACTTCCTTCTGCCTAAACTAGTCACCACACAAGCTCTTTTCATCCACTCTTTTTACACCTTTATTATTTACTCGCCGAATGTGCGGGACAATGTTGGGGTCCGGCCTTTTCACCGCAGCCAATATTTCTTCATGGTTTTTCGGCATTGTCAAACCTCACTTTTGTCCTCGTGTCTCTACGGACCTTGCGGTAGCTTCCGAAACAGGTAATCTTCGCTGCAAACTCCGACGATCAAGTGCAACCATCTTCCAAGCTCCTCAACACCATCCGGCTTGCCATCACCACAGCTTGAGACAACCCAAAGGCCACACAAGACTACCAGGTACATTTTTTACCCTATGGTGCTTTGGCCAGAATCTTTATAAGCTCTGCGAATTGCTCTGCCTTCTGCGATATTCTCTTTCAGGTCTGTCGAGATGCCTGTACCACAGTTTACGGGAGAAGTAGGAAAGAAACTTGTAAACCGTTACGCGAATGTTAATGGAATTAGAAGCAAGAGCGATGAAGTGAAGAGATGGATGGAAGATGGGAAGGCGGACGTCGTTGCGCTGGCCGAAACTATGGCAGAACCATCTACAGCTGACTGCAGTTTCTGCGACCCTGCCTTCTACAAGCTCGAGCGTCTGGATCGAGATGGCTGCCAGAAAAGTACAAGAGGTGCAGTAGCTCTTGTAATCAGGAAAGAGTTCCAAATTAGGAGGATGGTAGAGTACAAAGTGATTGGGCTAGAGGTTCTTTGGGTTAAAGTGATTGCTCTGCGCATGAACTTGCTCATTGGAGTCTCTACGCGCCAGGCTACGACAGCGAAGTCTTCAGTAAGCTTCGCACCTCGATGGAACGGATTCGTTCACATCTGAGACGGAACATCCTTATGCTGGGCGATTTCAACTGCTCCAACATCTCCTGGTCAGACAAAGCTAGTGGATCCTCGGAAAGAGAACGAGACCTGTTGTCGCTACAGAGTGAATTTCGTCTATGGCAGAAAGTTAGGCAGATTACCAGAGAACGAGGGAAAAGCTGTTCATCGCTGGAACTTGTTTTCGTTTCGCAGCTCGGTCACATACGTAACGTGAGGACCATCGAGCCACCGGCAGCCACTAACGATCACCATGGGCTACAGTTCTTTCTGATGTTGATGACTCCGAAATTCGTCGTGAAGAGCAGAAAGCAGTGGAAAGTGGATAACGTCTCATCTACTGAGTTCCGCAGAATGCTGGCTTCGGTTGATTGGAACGACGTGTTTGATGTTCACTGTAACGCTGACGTCGCGGTTTCTGTCTTTCAGGAGAAGTTTCTTTCAGCTACGTCAAGCTGCTTCCAGCTCAGGACGGTTGTTTCCCGACGTCTTCTTTGTCCCTTCCTTTCGGCTACGGTAGTTGAGTACCTACGAAAGTGCAGAGGCGCATATCAAAAATGGCGAAAGACAGAGGACCAAGCTGATCAGACAGCGTGGAAAGCATTGGAAGCGCGGAAGAAGGGGTTGAAGACAAGCATCGTCGACTCAGAAACATTGCCACATCCTCCAGAAGAAATCCAACCACAGTCTGGAAGTATGTTAAGAAGAACACCGTCTGCAGTCCGATCCCACCGATTCCTGTTCCAGGCAGCGATGATCGATATCTGGTCTATCGGCGAGATAAGGCCGAATTCATCAGCAAGACCTTCGCCAATGAGTATGTCGACTGCCACGTCCACCTGCCACCTCTGCCAAGGCTTATCTGCCACCTCTGCCTGCCTGTCTCATGGAGCCTGAAATCTTGCCCCGATGTCCAGACCTGCTGATAGCGACTACTGCCATCCTAACCATCATCACGAAGTTGGACGTCAACAAAGCAGCTGGGCCACCTCTCATCACCAACCGTCTCCTCAAAGTTACAGGTACTGCCATCGTTTACCCCCTGTCAAGACTATTCAACCTCATCATCCAAACTGGACAGTTCCCTACGGTGTGGAAGAAGGCTGACGTCGTTCCGATACCGAAGAGAGGAGGCTCCGCCTTTCGTCCCATCTTGCTCCTTCCACCCTTGTTCAAACTTCTCGAGAAGATCTTTGCCGATCATCTGAGCAACTATCTGTACCAGAATAAGTTGTTGTCTGACTCTCGGTATGGTTTCAGGAAGCAAAGGTCGACAGAGATGCAGCTAGTCCAGATGTCGCACCACTTCTCCCAAGTCTTACTGCAAAAGAAAGAGGCTGACGTCATCCTGTTGGACTGTACGAAGGCTTTCGACCGAACTACGCATGACGTCATTGTTGACAGACTTTCCAAGCATGGAGTTACTGGTCGGCTACTGGCCCTGTTTTCGGACTACCTTCGAGGCAGAAGCCAGCGAGTGATGGTCGACGGATACTTCTCCGATAATCAGCCTGTGAAGTCTGGAGTTCCACAGGGATCAGTCCTTTGTCCGACATTCTTTACGGTTGCAGTCAACAGTCTTTCCACCTGCGTCAAGTCGACAGTTCTCCAGTATGCCGATGACGTCGTCCTCCATCGAACAGTAAGCAGTGAAGATGACTGTCGTACCCTACAGGAAGACCTGGACAACCTTGTGGTGTGGTGTCGAAATGCTGGGCTAGACATTAATTCCAGAAAGTCCCAGCACCTCCGGATCTCGAACAAGAAAAGAAAATGGAGATTCCAGGTGGGTCGTACAAGTTTGCGAGTAATCCAATACCTACCGAGAATGAGGGGGAATGTCTCGGCGTGACATACTCCAGCCAACTTGACTGGACCGCCCAGGTCGATAAGGTGACAGCAAAATGCAGGAAGAGGTTGAATGCTATCAACGCATACTTCACTCGGTGCTTCGGCTCGGTCAAGCAACTCCTGTTCAAGAGTATCGTGCGGTCAGTCATGGATTATGCCTCGTCGGCATGGTCTGTTTCGGCGAAAGGTCTCCAACGGCAGCTGGAAAATATTCAGGAGAAGTTTCTCCGCTGCATCAGACTCAGCAAGATGGAAACAACAGACAGTCAAGACCGACTTTGTCTAGTATCGGCAGCATCTTTCGGAAGTTCAGTGGCTTCCTCTCTGGCAAAGACGACTCGAAGGCATATTAATTAATGCTTATAAAATCAGAGCAGGTGTCTTTGCAGGGGGAAGCCACATCATGAAGAAGAAGCTGCCAAGGAGATCAAGAACGCAGTCTAAGGAGTTTGTCCTCGCGCCAGACAGCATGGAATCAGCTTCTTGCACCCTTCTCGATACCACGCTGTCGTCCTTCGCCTACATCGCGATGAACTTGTTGAAAGACCCTTTGTTTAGTCCTTCGGCCACAGATCTGCTTACTATTGGCTCATTTAAGAAATATCTAAAGTCTCTTAACTTTTCCACCTCTGAAATGGTCGAAGGACCATCTTGACCACCGCTTGTTGATTGTGTAAATTTGGACATTTTGTATTTTTTTTCTAGGTGCTTTTCGTCTATTACGATCTTTTTCTACGACGCTCTAGCCACTCTTTTTCAAACATTGTTCTTCATTCGCTCGACTTTGTGAGCTCATTGAACAATAAAGCGGTTATTATCCACTTCTGAATTCGAACTCAACCTTACAATGAGGAAGAAGCTGCATAAGTTCTTCAAGAACGTTGCGCGCTCAAAAAACCTCCCTGTGTACACCTTACAGGGAGTTTTTAGTCTGTCACGAATCCAGTGGACGAGGAAAGTGAAGGAGCTTTCAGAGCTAGCCAAAACGGTAATGAAAACCGACGCGCCAGTTGGTCTGGGTGAGGGGGAATTTCTGCTTGCAATGGCTACAGTACAGTGCGCAGACAGATGGCTGGACGGTTGCAGTTCCGTTCAAAGTCATAATGAAGGGTCGACAAAGAACAAACCACGGAAACCGGCAGCTCGGCAAAGCTCTGGTCGCTCGAGACAAATGTTGACCAGACGGGTCCTCTGCCCAGCAAAACCTTTGGTACAGAACTATCTAGTGGCTCCGACCAGAGGAAAGGCCGAGCAGAGATGGAAAGCCTTCACGGAGCCCCATTTTTACTACGTCGCGTTCTCTCATGCGAATAGCAACTGTCTCTTGCATCAAGGAAGAATTCGCAAGTTTGGCAAGGCGCTCAAAATCTAAGTACTGCAGCAACACTGAATCTGGCGGGGATCTGGGTCGTGGGAGTGGCGGGTGCCACTGTGGATGAGTAGCACGGCTCGTGGTGTTTGCCTGGGTGCGGCTGCCTGAACCAAGTATAGTGGTTCTGGACTGGGGTAGTGGGCTGTAGCTGATAGTCACAAAACTCTATCGTAACTGAGTACTGCCAAAATGGATATATGTGGTTCGGGTTGCAGCTAACTTAATGAAACTGTTATCGTGTGGCGGGAGACTGCGACAGTTCGGCGAGTCCGCCCGTCCTGGCTCCCGTGCCGAGTGGAGTAGGGTTGGCGAGTAAACAATTTTCGTCGCCCAGATCCAGTGGCAGATACTTTTTTCAGTACAGAGTTTGAGATACTCGAAAGCTCGAACAATCTGATCGTCCATTGAAATCTCCGACTTATAAGGGCCTCGAAACGCTGCACGTCTCCGTTTGGATTCCGTAAGTAACTCAACGGTACTGCACAACTTCCACTCAATGCCGCCGATTATATTCTGTAGCTTGTTTTCCCGCTCGGGTTGGATCCGGACTCATATTCAGAAAGCAATACAGCCAAGCTCAACACTGCCCAGGCCTGTCATGCACAGCAACAGGAAGTTACACGAAGATTCTGGGTATAAATAGGCCGAGTTTTGCCAGAGTATAATGACAGTAAAATTTCATCCGGTGCTAACTGACGCCGTGCAAGTGAGAAACGTCAGTTTGGACGGTCTGCGGATCCTAATCATCTCCGACTATTTCATCCTCTAGACCTAGATGAAAGTCTACCGGTTTCGCGGTTATAATTTCCTCGAAACGAACGTTCTTGTTCTGGTCGTCTCGGGTTCGCAACGTAAGCAGTTCATTAAGCTTACGCAATACTTCCTCATCGGTCAAATTACGATCGGGGAAAAGATGTAAGAATAAAGTTTCGCGGATCGATGGACTGCTCTCTAGCAAGACTTGTCTCGATTCCGGGATACCTCCAAGCAGCCCCCTAGAGTATAGACGGATTGTACCCTTGAATCATCCAGAAACTGCAGTACAAACCTCAGAGCAAGCGTTTTTTTGCCATACACGCACCGACAGTACGTGGTTCGCCCAAGCATCTAGATTACAGCATTCGGTGGCAGTCTAGTCATCAAAGAAACGATAACCTTGCGCTTCATCCAATTACACACTGTCCCTCGACTTCGCGAGCTACCGAGCGTCTGTCAGCTAATTGTCAGCTTCAGGACCAAATATTTCTCACCAGGCGCTGCTGTTTTGAAAACAACCTGGAACTTCCCTGGCTGCTCTACGTTATACGCTGCTTTCCTACCTGGAAAGCTCCCTTAGCACAGCAAGGATTTGATGGTAGTCGTCGCCTCTGTGCAGCAGAACGTGCCAACAATGGCATGGATGGCTCCCCGTAGTGCCAAGCTTACTTACGCGTTAGTGCGGATGGCTGGGTATCAGACGCACAGAGAGGATCTCGCTCCCAGTCGCTTAGGCCTTAGTCCACTTTGTTTCATACGCTGGTGCTCTCCATCTGCTCAGAAAGCGACATGGAAGGCGACGTCAACAGCGGAATAAACCACTGCTGACTTCCGTAAGTTTGCGAGTTCCCGCACTTCCCCTAAGACAGCGTTCCGCGAACCTTCCTGTGGGAACAGAGGACTTCGAAAAGCTATTGAACTGGAGCGATATGACGAACAAGCCGGTGCGCGCCTGCGGCTCCATCACCTTGTTTATTATTATCTATGTTTTATAGTCTATTAGGAATTGTTTTCCGGAAGTTATCTCTATATCACATCACGTATGTGCTAAAAGGACCTATTTAGAAACCTTTTGGCAGGTTCATATCAATTTCTTTGTAAAAAACCTGCTCGAGCTCACCTTGTGAAGGAGGATTCGGTGTTGCACCGCTGAAAGGCTTTTCCGAGATCGCAAAGCGATCTTACGCAACGTAAAAAACATCCGATAATTTTACTGAAACTGCTCACTAAAAACTAACACCTACAGAAATCCATTCTGACATTGTACTTCGGCAAATGAAATCCATGCACTGCGTGGTCGTCCAGACATGAGCTACCATGATCGAACATTTGGCAAGAGAAAACGGGCGCAGTGTTCGAAAAGCAAACAGCGGTTTCAGAACCTAAGACTGAAATTCAAAATGTAGTTTCGAATTTTGACTGTGTCGTTTGTACGTCGTCCCCAGATGGGGTGTCTGCAGCAATCGTGAACCAGCTAAGTTAAGTTGACTGGTCAATATACTAAACAGCGTTGAAGACGGACTGTCTAAAGTGTGCCTTTAAGTACAGGTTGATGCAGATAAAGACGGATTTCGAGGTGCTGCAAAAAAGTCTGCGCTCCTTTGTCTATTGTTAAAATTTGTCTCCGGTTAGTTCAAGCTCTTGAAATCTTGTTTGAAAATCTGGGGCATATCGGTTGATTGGGAGAAAAGCAAGTTCGGAAAATGCGCAGGCACCCGGAAATCGAGGGTCGGTTTGAAACTGGAATTTGGCTCAGGCAAATCTTCTTTGCCACTATATCAGGCTTCTAGAAAAAATTCCGCTGATGCGATCTCCCTGAAACCATATCGTGGCATAGAAAGAAAAGAACATCGCTCAAGGTTTCTCTCTGGTGAAAGTTGTGGTGGTTAAACGATTTGGCGTTGATAATGGAAATTTTTATTTAATCTATTTTATCTACTTCTTTGACATTAAATCAAGAAGACAATAATCTCTACTCAAAAAAATGAGGAAGCAGCGATACAAAATAACAAACAAGCGTTACATGGACCTACTTTTCTTAACCTCTAAGACATAAAACACTTCGTCCAGACCTTTCATGTCGTTGACAGTACTGAGAACGGATAACAATTGCCACAAAGAATATCTATTGACACTCGCTGCTTAAAAAACTGAAAAGATCTAGGCTCACCAGTTACTTCTGCCATCTTTCTTCCAACCGCCTCAAACAACTCTGTTGCACAAGGTCCCCATGGACCAAAAGTCGGCATACTCGATACCTCTCCAACAAAGTAACAGCGTAATACTGTTTCGGGACTACAGACGAGGATGTGTCGCAGCTCGGTTTTTTCTTGTGGAGACATTCATGATGTTTACTTAGTTGCACAGCAGTAAACTTCCCGAAACTCCTGACGATGGTCTTTGACGGCCAAAGCGAACAGCAGGGGATCCAACACAGCAATAAGCTGATACAGCACCAGTTGTATGGGATACATGTCAGGAATCTCCCAGTTCCAGTACAGTGCGGCCACATAGTACACCTGAGAAGGCCCATAACACACGATAACAGCGAGGGTCATCAGAGTCAAGATAAAAAACGCGCTGCTGCTCCGTTCCCTCCTTCTCGCACGGCTGCGCTTGACACTGTCAGCCTGCGCTCTGGTACCACTCCTTGGGGTTGCATGAGAGTTTGGTTTTGAATGCATAAAGAACGAAGCCATAGCTTGTAGCAGACAACGGGATACGCCATGACGACGACCAACAATGGAACCGCATAGTAAGGTGACTGAGTGATCAATGACCAAGTTCTTTGTTCAGAGGTATTCAACATGCATCCAACAGAATGCAAGGGCTTCCGATACCACATCCATGATAATGCCAGGGAGAAGTCCAGCATGGATGTACAGCCACATAACTAGGCAGGTGGATAACGCAAAGCGGAAGGTGTGCTTGGTCCGGTAAGAGCGAGGGAATGTAATGGCCCATAGTCGGTTGATGGTAATCAACATATGAGCGTTGCACATGGCTGCTTCGACGACCCAACCTCCCAACCCCGAACCCACCCAACATGTCCACCAAGTGCTGTACGGCCTGTTGATTAGCTCGAGCGGATATGTGATTAGCGTCCGCAAAATGCTTGCGAACAGAAGATTGAGAATACAAATGGTGAATGGTGTGAGAAGAAACATTTCGAAAGAAAAGATTCAGGACAACGCCATTGGTGATGAGGGTGCCCAGAAGGATAAACTACGAAAAGTAAGTAATCCATGTCCACTGGGGCGCAACGCTGACATTGTGATCTGTCAGACTAGTGGTGTTAGTGGTGGCGTTGATTGATGACATATTAACGAAATCAGCCAACGTGACGACGCGAAGTCCGCTGGTCAATCAAAGATAGTAAGCTCGAGGCAGTGGCTGATGGAGGAAGGTTTCCGCGCACTTTGGTACTGCGTTTAGATATCACCCATTTTACTTACGGGAAAGGAGCACCATGCACGTATACCGAGCAGTGAGAAACCCAAGACAAAAGACTCTGCATATTCCAGAGAGACCGCTGAGAAAAAGTAGACCTCAAGAAAGACCTCGCCGATATGCCTCTGGTCTGCTTTCAGTCGTGGTGCGCGTCTGCTTTTTGGTGGTTTCTAGTTATGGGAAAGTCGAATTCGGTTTTCGTTCGTTCGAAGTCCAGATAGCTTTGTTTACGTGGATGACGTTTCTTATTCTCGTGGTGTTTGTTCTATCAGGTTCAGGCGCCTTGTACCATGGAAGTCTTGAAGCAGACAAAGCACCAACAAGCAATGCTGAATAAGGTCTGCTTCTGTGCACGCACGCACCTTGCTTTGTGGAAGTGCACATGGGCACTTTGACACTGTGGTTCAAGCAGGCGTCTGTTCTCAGTAAGCAACATGCCACACTGAATGGCTCCTCTTCGTTTTTCGCATCCAGTTTGTGATACCCACGATTCTATTGCTTCAATTGCTGCTGCGCAATACCGCTCAGACGGGAAATGCTGAATTGTGAGTAGAATATCCAGAAACGATTGAGTATATGGTACAACAGTCTATTGACAGCTACCATAACCGGCGTGTTTTCTTACCTTTCATAGATACAACATTAGGCTGATTAACATTGGACAGACCCACCTCCCTCCCAGGCCAAATTCCTGTCATCCACAACGCTTGTCGTTTTCAAATCTATTTAGAACTCAAGAAGAGGGATCAGTCTACCTCAGGAAACAAGAAGCAGTTCATTACGCGCAGCAGAAGCTGAGAAAAAATATGCCCGAATTTACGAGTGAAAAACCACTATGCCCGAATTATGTCGTTTACCTCGTACGGAAACAAAGCGTGCCGAGTCTGTCGTGTACTAGCAAACTTCGTTACAAAAATGGCCTTTTCGTAGCCGGATCGTGGTGTTTTCATACTTTGGTTCGCCTCTTCGGGGCTATGCTTGTTGTTTTGCTCGAAAATTATGTTATATTGAATTAAGGCGTCAGCCGTGTTCGAGCGGAACAGGCGGAACGTTTGGAAGCCGAAAACCGAAGAGAAGGCACGAAAAAACAACTGTTGAAAAATTTGGGAAGAACGCTAATGTGTTGATTAACAAGAAAGATAACAAATATACGGTCGTAACGGCAACCTAGATCCTAAGTATCACAAGTTCTCAAGCGCAAACAATGAGAGAAGGCCACAAAACGAATAGCGAAACCAATGACAAAACATTTGTTTTTTCGGGCATCACACCATTAAACTGTCACATATCTTCGAGCGCGGATATTGCAAAACAAATAGCGAAACAAATAGCAAAACATTTTGTCTACTCAGGCATCACCCTATTGAATCGTCAGATATCTTCAGGCGCGAATAGTGCAAGACAAATAGCAAAACAAAAGCAAAACAACAGCAAAACAAATAACAGAGCATTTTGTTTTTTTCACCATTAAACCGTCACATACATATCTATATAAGGAATACATATATTATATAAAACACAATATATTTCATAGAAAACATATAGAAAATACGAGAAATATAGATAAACTGATTTGCCCGGGTAAGTGACTTAACATCCGTCTCTCTCGCGGTCAGAAGTACACATTTCTTTAATTTCGACACGCAACGATATCCGTACCTCCTGATCACTCCTAGCATTACTCCAGAACGTTCGTGGAGGTAATGACACAGACCACGAGGAAAAAACTACCGAACAGGCGAAATCAACTGTTTTGCCGGCCGGCAGTTTAGTTGGCTTTCCTGCAGATTGACTGATTTGCCTGAATAAATTAGTTGACATCCCGACAAGGCAGTTAATTATCAGCATTTCATAACGTTCTCCAAGTGGTCCGACTGAAAGAGTTGGAAAAGGCTCCGAATAGTCTTTGTAGCGAATAGTTCAGAAAAAATGTTGCTTCCGCCGTAGCATCACCACTGTAAATAAAAATCAATTTATTTTCGATCGGGAAACCTCCACAAGTGATATCATATCTGCGTAGATTCAAACTGTTTTTCAAACCGATTTTCAGTGTGATGTTCCGAAAACTGCCGGCTGCGCTGAGAAATAGGAGTGCATTGCCTCTTTTGAAGAGTCAACCAAATTCCCAACTGTTTTACCCATGCAATTTGGTTGATTCAGTCGTGAACTCATCGACCGGAATTGCCGACCACAGCTGATCCTTGCTCAGAGCGTCCATGTGGCAATCCAAAGTTGTTGGTTTGTGCAAACTCGTAGTAATATCTGGTCCACCTATCAATTGGGTCAACGGTTACAGACAGCCGTCGCGTACCGTTTCTGGCGACCAGACGATGATCGATTCCTATTTGGAATTGATTTTCTATCTCAGCGCTTCTTCGGAATAAATCTACACATGTTCTGAAACTGGAATTTCATTTCTCCATAAATAGTTTACGACCAGAGTTTAGCTTCATCGCATGATACGTGTGTTAATGTGTATGGAGAAGTGAAGCATCATACAGGGAGACACAACGCTGCGAAACGGAAATGGCCGAGCAAAGTTGAGGACGGCACATTTCTATGGTACACGTCTGGGAACCCTGATATGTGTCGTCACACAGGTTCGTCACACGGCGCGTTGGGCACCGCTTCCTCCGAGCGTTGGACATACGCAAAGATATTATCAACGGCTATGCAGCAACTTGTGCCTTCCCAGGCCTAGTCGCCACGCATCCCGAGGGGTGTAGATTGCCTTGCAGCGCATTAGGATCGCGCAACCACCAATCCGCATGTCTAATACGATACCTGCACAGAAAAATTGTCACGAGAGATGACAGTTACAGATTGTAACAAACAGAACTCATTCAACGCTTGCGAACTTACTGCATCCCCATGTACGTGAAGAGAGATACAACGAGCAGGACTGCTGCTATCGACGACGCAATAGCGACGTTAGGTACTGTAGAGTCCGCTACAACATGCAAAATTTATTTACCCATAACCGCCCTCGAAAGGCCCGGAATAAAACACAAAAGGCGCCCTTGCCCCGCCGTCGCGTATTATCGGATAAATCGATGTTTCTGATCATAATTTACAATTGAACCCCACCCCGCAAACCCATAGGGAACGAGCTGTAGCTATCACCTGACCAAAAACAAACCAAACCTAAACATACCCAAATTGCAGCCCTAGGGCTAACTTTTCAAGGCGAACAATACTGCTTATGACATCAACGAAAAACCACGCTGTCACGGGATAAGACCAAAACTATCTGGACAATCAGACCATCAATCCAACAAATTCAACAACTTCAAATCCTGTCTTTGGCTTGTTGTTGCTGCGACTGGACATCGCGAATTGAATCGTTACTACAAGCAGAAGCTGTGTCTTGTGAAAGACGTAGCGCTGGTCAGTCGAGGGTCCCGTTGTTGCAAAGCTCCCCACAAACAAGCAAAAGAACCGTCATCATAGCTGGTCAGGATGACGGAGAACCTTAAAGGGAAGAAGGTCGTGAAAGAAAAGCGAAAGGTCTCCTCCCGCAGTCTTCTGCACACGGTGTACAGTACACTCGCTCGAGAGGTGTACACCGCTGTTCGATCTCAGAGTTTCAAAACCCCGTGAACACAAGAGCGTTCACCATAGACATTTTTGATTGCTCGTTCACTCACGTAGCGGAAGCACATGATGGAAGACAAACAGTTGCTTTGCATTCGAAATGATTGTTGTGAGCTGTTGACTTCACTTTCTTCGGTTTTTGTTAAGCTGTACGGTAAATGTTTGACAGGTGCCAGATGGAAACCGAAGAGCGATGTAAACATCGCGAGAGGGTGGACTGTAATTACATTTCAAGTATCTTCCTTCAGCCTCCAAAACTTGTGCTACTTTATACGCCACTGAACAAAATACTTCGAAGCTTCTGTCATCTACTCACAGTTGTTGTTTTTCTTAAGACGATGCGAGAATTGATTCAATGCACTCGCGGCCGAAATCAATAGCAGTGAAGTGTGGCACAAAATCAATCAGACAAATGGCGGTTTTATCGATATACGCTGTATCGTTTCCCATCCTACATTGGTTTGCTAGACGCTTTGCCTGGTTGCCTGGCCGCCGTAGTGCGTTACCGCCGTTGCGGCAGGGGAAGGTTGGGGCGCGGTCGCGGTCGATTTTTTTGCGTCTGTACATGATGTGTCGATGAGTTTTCGGGCTCTCCGACGCACAGAGGAACGTTGTATCGAACTTTGGGTTTCAGTTCGAGACAACGCGTCGATCTTGCTGCTCATTTCTGTTCTGTTGTGAGGTCAACTGTTTTAAGTATTCGCATGGGTTTGTGCTCATGGGGGAGGTTATGGGTCAGCTACCCCAGCCTGCTGGGGTTGCTCTTTAGTTTCCACTCCTCGAGCAAGGAAACGGCTGATGTAAGGAGGTAATTATCGGCGGCTCAAATCTACGCTCAACAGTACTAACCTTGGTGGTCGCACTTCTGCGCTTGATACCCACATAGCGGTTCGTTCGTGGGCAAGGCATTCTGGTTAAACCAGGGTCTCCGTAACTGAATGCTGAAGTTTCCAGGAGCATCGAAAACTGTGGCGGGCTAAGATGTCAAAAAAAAGATCGAATGAAAGATAAGGCCAGACATATGATAGAGTTTCAAAACACCACTACGGACCTCGAAATCATCCGTCTCCGGATTGAAGAACAATAGGGATGGATCTATCACCCTTTCCCCAAATTCGTTAAATTCCACCCAACCGCTTTTTAGTTGGAACCGACAGTTAGCGATTCGTTGTTTAAGTGCAGAACCGTCTCGCAGCACTTCCATATCACCCGCCACCAATGTCGTTTTAAGCACCTATAACGTTAAAAAAATGCTGTTCGTCCGCTTTTTTGAACTGATTCAGGCCAGGTCGTGTTGTGGGCTGGTGTTTCCATCTAAATGCAACCCGGATGTTTCGCGTAGGCACGGCCATCGGTCTCAAAGCCAAAAACGGAGGCCTCAGGCGCACAGTTGTTGTTTTTCTTGCGCTTTTTAGGTACAGCATACACCCTGATACTTACACTACCCAAAACCATGATCGCTTCGTAAGTAGGCATAAGTCGCAGAGGGGGCTGCAACAAGAGAACAACGTTAGGGGTAGTGTACCAGGTCAAATGCTCATGGAAGTCTAACATCCCCGTAAAGCTTAGCGTAATTGTTAATCTTGCTGTTGATAGCTTCGCTCGACACGGAAAAACTTGCCCGGTCAGTATGCGGCAATGATTAACTGATTCAGAGTTGCTTATCGGTTTTATCGGTAGTATCAAATGGATGCCTATTCTCTGCCGAGATCCGATTTGTTCTGGTTGCTCGGTCAACGAAGAAGACTTCAGCTTATTAAACAAGCGATCGATTCACAGCATCGGTTGTTTCATCAGCTTCTTAGATGGACAGAACCTTGATCGCGGGACATAATCTGGATAAGGGTACAGATTTATCGGGGCACCTAGAACTTACTGTTGTCCATGTTACGTTGTACCGCTCTCGGGAAGCTCTCCTTAGTCGGTCAACAGGCATGTCTTGCTCGGTCATGTCCTTGGCAGACGGTGGAATATCCTCCAGAACGAGAGCGGCGCGGAATGCGATCCGAGCTGTCTGCAAACATATGACAGCAGACCATATCGCTGTTCATGACTGAACTTACTGAACGGCAATGTCCACTGACCTCATCGTACTTGTCGCCGTATGCCCATGAAGTGTTGCTGTTTTCATCGGGATACTTGTGGAGCAGGAAAACCTGCGGTGTAAACCTTCTTCAGTCTTGTTCGTCTCACTCTTCCAAACCCTCTAATAGGCGATTCTAACACATAACAAGTACTTCACTGAAAACAAATTGGTATATTCTGGCGTGTCAAGGCTATCGTACATATTGATGTTCATGCACTTAAGCGTTATTCTTGACGTTTTAATAACTAAACTGCTCGGCCCAACCCATACTTGATGAGAAAGATAGCGTAAAACCATTGCCTTCATCAGCAAGTCTTCTGTGAATACCACAAATCATATGGACTGTAGGTGCTGTAGGTTATATCTACCGTACAGTGTCTGTTACACAATGCGTTCCAACATTCCCTGACCGACCCAAGAGTTGATCGACACTTGTGGCCACAATCCAAAAACAGTCCAGCAAACAAATCAATACTTGGATCGGCATGGAGAAAGTGGCACATAGTACGCATTGTGGACTTTCTGTAGCGATAGAGCGCAGTCAAGGTGTGCTGAGGTGTTAGACTCGAGTAGGCGAAAATGATCTAGTACATAATGCACTGTGTACAAAGCAAGAAAAGTAAACCGTCGAAAATGGGAGGACTCGCCAGCTGAAGCCTGGCTTCGAATCCACCAATGATAATTATTGTTTGCCAATGTTTCCTGAACGACAAATTTCGCTGGCTCTTTCCATCTGGCTTTATGTACCTTCCATTCTCGACGGTTAACGGTTTTGCGCAGTGTGGGATAACGTCTGGTTCTCAAACATTAATATATTCTGATCGCAGCATACATACGTAATCTCCATGGGTGAGGTTGCAGGACGCAGCTATAATCTAAAAACTCACAAGCTGAAAGCATATTACTGTATCATATGGAGAGAGGGAAAAGTTTGTTACCATCACTTGCCGAAATTGAGCAGCCAGAGTGAGAACCACGACGACTAAACGCAAAGCGAGATATCAAAGGTCGTCACCAGGCATCTGCTCAACGAAAGGTGGCCAGAGTTCGGTACCTCGACTAGAGACCCTCACTTGCTGACACCAGGAGATACGAGAGTGAGGACTGTCAAGGTCAATGGTCGCCTGCGAGTACTGGAACTTGTCCAACGTTTTGCTCATCAGCCTAACCACCTCATCCCGAACGTCCAAGCAGAAGGCTGCAGTGTGTTCTGTCGTGATGATGAAAATTGTGCTCCACTTGAAAAAGTGCAGCACGTCCACCGTTCGGCGGACCAGAGAATCTCTGTTGAACGGTTCTACGCTTATCCAGGTTGGCGTGATGTCTTTCTCATGAATCACTGGGTCATTGTATCCACTAAAACAACATAAGTGATGTGGTGAGCCGTACACGTAGAGCTGAAGATTGCAAGCGGAAGCCGTTAACTGGTTGGGGTCTCGATATTTTGCCGTCATGTACGTACGTACCTGGTAAAGTAGAGAATATTCCAGTTTGCAGCTAATTCGTTCACTTTCCTCCTTTCTTCGCAACCTGTTCCCCAAAAAGACTAAACGAGGCTTGTTAATCCAGTGTAGGAGAAGAACTAAGGAAGACGATCGACACCAACCTCCGGCTACTAGGATCGTGGCACTGGGTACAGCCTGACGCTTATAGTAATACTCTGATAATCTAGCGGACATATCGGCGTCCACATCCTTACACGACGTCCAACTATTGTTCATAATGAAGGTTTGTTTGAAGTCGACGGCTGGCTGTAAGTCCTTGTGTAATTCTTGGAGAGCAAACTCGGTCGCCGGGCCGACAACTGAAACGTCATGCAGGCCTTCGTGCTGGGGCATTCCCCAAGTAATGAACTCTACGTCGATGTTTCCACCCTGAGCTAGTGCCATACCCAGCAGCAACGCCACGTGCCACATGACACCGTATAGTCCTTTTAGGCAAGAAACTTCCCGGTCAGATTCTTAGAACTCGAACCGTACCAGACTGGAAAACCCAGCAACAGGTATGGGCTATACAGATCCCCCTTACGCATTGTACGCGATAGACACTTAAGGAGAAATTGAGAAATATCAAGTCATACCTCAGGAAAACATAGTGGTCCCACTATATGCGGCAGAGGGGTTGGTAGTGGCACAAAAAATTAACCGCTGTGTTACGGAGAAATAAGTCTAGTGTAGGATGGAGGTACAGTGTACGCCAATATGGTCATCCCAACTGGGCGGAGTTTTTGGGCGTGGTTTCCCTGTATGACGTAATTGAACAGGTGATTGCAATCAAGAAATCCGCAGGCTATAGCAGGGTCAGCGTTCGATTGGTTAACCTTACCCAGACCAACGCCCAGATTGAGGTGACCATATTGGCGTTTACTGTATCAGTCTACATGAACCGATCGCATTCACATTAGCGCACCCAAGCTGGATGAGTGTCGGTGAGGCTCCACTTCAGAACTCATAGAAAAAGAACAAGAGCCACCCCGCACACGCGGAAATGAAAAAAGAACGTGGCGGGATTAGCCTTTTTTTCGTGTCAGCATATGCTACTAGACAACTGGAAAATCGCGTCCGAAGAACTGTAACCAGAACCGCGTCGATATTCAGAGCTTTCGGTTCTGTGATGATAACGTTGACCTTGAGATTCTCATTTTTGCAATGCCAATCTATTCTTATACGCCTTTGGAATTCGGAATAGGTTTGGTTTGAGATATTCGAGGAACAATCGCTGCCCTAGCGGATTGAGAATAGTTTAGGTTGCTGGAGTGGTGTAACCAATTCCAACGATCTATAATCGCTAATAACATAGCAGGACCAAAAGATCAGGCTGGGGACGAATTATACTACTGTATTCCCTCGACGGTTCTGCGCAGTCACATGACGGGCCCATAAAATAGTCCCCAGGGGATAGTGATTGAGCCACGAACACCCCGGGCCAGATATATAGGCCTGTCATGCAGCTGTTCGGATCCATCGAGAGAATAGTACGAGATACTCAAGTGCAAGATGAATGTTCGCCCTACTCCGCGCGAACAGTCGTGTGTGGCAAATTCAAATGATTTACCGTGGATGACACGGTGTCGCTCAAGTGAAAATTGGCACCTCTGAGGCTGTGAGTGACGTAGTCATGTGCCTAGTGCTGCAACGAATCGCTTTCGCAGCTTTAATAATTCAAGTCTCCAAGGTGAGGCAGACAGGCCATGTCAATTTCACTCAAGTGGCGCTGCACTTTTGCGTCAACTGTCAATCCAAACCTTTTCAACAAATCGCTGCTTCAATTCTACATGTGACCATCCAGTTTCCGAAATTGGAGAAGATAGACTTTAGTTGGCCGGGATTTTTCCGCCTTGGTCACGGCATCATTATTATTTTTTGATGGGCGATCTGGTGTAGACGACGCTAACCGTTCATTTGGTCCTGACTTCGGACGACTGGATGCTCGATTCGTTGTTTGTCGATCGTGGGTGATCTACTGGTTTTTAAGTTGCCCAGTTTGAGACTGCGAAGACAGTATCCAGTCACTGTCAAGCTCGCGGCGGGTTGCTTTCTTTGTCGTGTCCCTGTGCAGATGGTGAACGATACGTTCACCCAAAGGAACTCGATCGAACCTTCTGAGCAGAAGATTTCCAAAAAGTTCTACGGTCCGACTATAGTCAGAGTGAAGCTCTCCAGTAATATATCGTAGCACAACAGAACACCTCAGTCGTATTTTCAACGACACTACTAACTCTGAAGGGCCAAAAGTACGAAACGTTTGGTGGCAAGAAACCGAACGAAAAAACGGTGTTCCTGGTGTGCCAAAGTCTGAAGACCGAAAAACTAGGTGGAGAAAAAAGTCGCCTCAATTTGCTTAGCAATCTGCTCAGAGCGAAAATCTAACCGCTCGAGAGTCTGCGTCAAGTGGGCCAGCGGAAGTAAGTCAGTAAGGCGTGGCCAAATTGTGCCGTATGGAGCGGGCCTCGAGAGGAAAACCGTCTGTTTCGACCAACCAAAATAGTTGTTAAACTGCAAGTGGGCCTGCTGAGTGGTTAGAGCAGGGCTTACTGTTTCCTTTCAATGCCCGCTCCATATAAGGTCATTTGGCCACGCCTTGTGCCGCTGGCCCAAATTTTTTAGTCTGGGCATCAAGTTTCCAATCAACCCAGTCAACGCGGGGAACAAAACGAGCACCCCACGGAACAGTGGTTTTTGTCGCTTGTCTGTTGACGCAGCGACCAAAACCAGTCACCTTGAAAGGTGTGCGGCAAAAGACAGGCACGGTTTCGGTTCATTCTGGCGACGCTTCCGTCGGAGGCGACGTGTGTGGGTAGTCGAGCATGAAGAAAAAGATAAAACCATTCATGGCGCCACTGAGACGTATTCTCATGCTGTCACGCCATTGCAAACGTGGTAATGCAAATGTCAACAGGAGACAAATCGATCGATTCGGTGATTTCAAGGGTTGAGTTCAGGCAATCAATAGGGGGAAGGTGGTGGAACCATTCGTGACGTCTTTCGATGTAGTTCTCGAACTGCCTACGTACGGCACAGCGGCTAAACCGATGAACCGTTATGTGAAGTTGAGAAGGATTTCTGTTGATTATTAGCGCAACGTGTAGAGGTGGGGCAGAGCTCATTCAATCTGGCCGGGAAAACGCGGGCCGTTGCTTTTCTGTATCTTTCAACGGTAGCTACCCTTCCTAGCGAACTTCTTCGGTTTCGAAAGGGAAGCCGCAACAAGCGAGCACAGTTCTCGCGAAAATGTTCCAGGGACCAGGCGTAGATTAGGCAGTTGACCGAGCTATTGCCATGTGCTAAGAGGGCTGCCAGGATATACCACACAAAGCCAATGTGCGTCGCCTGACCTATGAGGAGCAGCATGCCAAGCGGCATGGACATAACGGCGAGCACAATGAAGACCCGGAACAGCACACGAACCATCCGTATCGTGCGGTGAAATTCTTTAAGCTTCATCTTTCGTCTTTCGTTCCGTCTGCTTCCGCTTACTGGCTGGCTGTTCGTGGAAGCACTACTAGTGCTTCGGTTCAGGATGCGGTTCCTGACCAGGTTGGAATTATGGACGCGACGAAAGATGGCGAAGTATGCGATACAGCTGACGCCGACCGGCATCATAATCCCGACGCCGATGTAGAAAAAAGCGTACGAGTGAATATGGTGGGCGAAGGTACAGACAAAGATGGCTTCCGAGAAATGGATTTCGCCCCAGCCGACGTGGTTGGGCAACGTGACGATGTAAATGAGAACCCAGACTGTCAGGCAGATGAGAAGGGAGTTGCGCTTAGTGTAAATTTTTTTGTATGAGTTGTACCGGCAGATGAAAACATATCTGGAAAAACATGAGCTATATTGCTTGATAATCTGGCAAGCGGTCTGGTCGGCCAGTCTATCATAACAGACGGGAACAACACGGTTCCCCTAGATTTTTAAATCAAAAGAGAGCCAGAAAGTACATCGGAGATGACCCCGGATGTAAGGATGATTGTTATACGCTGATGAATTAGGCGGTATAAAAGCGGCATCGTTGAGTGAACTTGTCTGTTGTTTCTCGTGTTGCGTCAAGGAAAGGTCTGATTGAATTGCTAGAACGTTAGTCTTGCGTCAAGAAAACCTAGGGATGCGATCAGCGAACTAGTTTGACTACTCGTACACCTTGCTTCCTCTCACCTTGAGCAGCGGATAACAAGCCTTGGTCTACAGGCTTCAGGTCAAAACTTTCACCCACTCTCGTGAGCAGCTCGTCTCGAGCAAATTATGGGATGGAAAACAGCTGTATTCACCGACCACCGTCAAAAGAACTTTTACTGCTCTCGACCCTTCGAGCCGTATACGTAATAGAATTACTGAAATGTGTTGTCGTGTGCGAGAATTCGTCACCTCCGCTACGATGGCCGACTAACCTGTTAATGGTAATCATGCAGATGGTCCAAGTTGAAGCAATACAACCCATTGCGCACAGCGATCCAACAACTGCAAGGCGTATAAACCCGTTGCAGTGTACAGACCAAATATTAGTGTTGATGTAAAATTCTGTAAATGTCTTACGGCGGCATAGCAGAGGCCGTTCTTGAAACCACCTTTCTCCGAGTAGCGCACCTACTCATGGTGAACGATCGTCATCAGACGGAGTTGCTGCGTCAAATGAATCATTCATATCTGGATTTTTACCTAAAGCGCTGAAAGGCTGGGTAATGACGGTAACGAATAGATCGGACACGGATAAGTTGATGATGAGGGCGTTGCTTGTGGTCCGAAGTACGGGTGAGGCACAGATCGTCACAATGACCTTGAAAACTTGTCGATGTATCGTCAAATTCGTGCGGCTGTATGGCACATATATCAGACAAACCGTGCTTACCAGTACATTTCCCAAGGTTCCAAGGAAACTTTCAATTGTCAAAATGAACACGTAAAAGTACTGAAGGGAACGTTCCAGAGGTTGCCTGAGGAAGTTTGAAGATGTTTCATTCAGAGAAAATATGATGGACGTATCGTTGCAAAGCCCGTGGCAATCCATCGGTCTGATTTAGGCAGTCTTTCCAAACTTTACGTGCTTTGGAAAACGAATAGTAAGGAGATTCTTTCCGTGCAAACTCCAAACTTGAATTCTGAGACATGAGGTCACGCCGACTGGACTTACTGTATATGAGAATTTTTGACAAGTTTCAGGCACGAGTACAGTCGACCACAGCTGAACCGGAACACGACATACGTTTGGTTGGTCTCAGGAGGAAGGATCAGGTCTGCACTCACGTCAGCATGGTTGCCCGCATTCTGTACAAGTACAATGCTCTCGTACTTGTTGAATCGCGCTCCATTGTGAAGCAGCTTTTATGGGCATGTCGACCAACAACCGATGCGCTTACCGTTGGATGAACAAATTTACTATAGCGATTCGCTGCATCCGACACCCACGTCACAATACACGTAAATCATCCTCCTGGGTGGGAGGGGCAGATCGCTCAACCACCGGCCGAAATAATAACATCATGTGAGTAATCAGAGCTTTGGATCAGCTACTCTGGATTAGTATGACTTCCATTGGGTATCTGGAGTAAGGGCTGTAGCGGAGGTGGGGTGGCCGTCTTCGAATTGAATCTGACGGCGAGCTGTCCGACCCTATCAAACGTGTGAATTCTTCGCGCATGAAGCCGCGATAAGCCTAACAGGTTTCAAATACCCTTCCCGAAAACGCTCCACTGACAAGGCGCACATGACGCCGCTGACCGTCTTGTTTCCGTGTGTCATGATCAGCGCCAGAATGTACCACACGCGGCCCAGCCTGTCTTCCTCTGATCATCAGTAACGAGACGACTATCGGCAGCAGCATTACGATGCAGATGACGAAGACCTTGAAGAGCGCACGAGCCACCTTTACATTACGATGGAACTCACTGAATTTCTGATCGTCGATTTCCAGACGACCTCGATGTGACATTCTAATCGATGGTCCTAGTTTGTATTCGGGTCTGGACGAGGTTGGAGTTTCTGACGCGCAGGAAGATGGAAAAGGTAGGCGGCGCCACTGATGGTGATGGGAGTCAGGACGCCCAACGAGAGATAAAACCTCGTGAATGATGATTGGTGATGATGAGCGAAGGTAAAGCCGACCAGGTTGGGGACCAGCTCAATGACGGAACGGAAAGCAACAAAAACTTCCTGATACTTCCTATAACCGTTTCCTAGCTCGATGCTCGAGGGGACGGGTGTCACCGCAGCAGGCTCAGCCAGGCTGGGATACCTTCGGGCTTAAGATAGTGAAGAGCCTGACTCGAGGAGTGGAACTCTTCGGCCTTTAGGTTTAGCAGGAAGGTTTTCTAAATTCTGATGGATATCACGTGACTCTGCCGTCGGGCTGGTCCGAGAACGTGTAGGTCGTAATCCGGTTGAAAAGTTGCTGTAAGCTCGGGATTAATTTGTTTATGGGCTATTGTTTTCTGCCATGGGTTCGGATTTCCAGTCGCGTGATCTCTGGATCTCGTTCCCTATGGGGGATTCGAGATCGAGCTAACTCAGCCAAGCAAGTGTTTTGTTCAGGATGAGATTTTGAATTAGATCTAACCGATTCGTTGGATGGAGGCGTGGACTACAAAACAATCTTCCCCGAGTCACACCGGTGACATAAAAATACCGCAAGGATGGCGGTAGGGCGGACGAGTATCTAAAAGAGTATACTAGAAAGAATCTAAAAGAAGCGTTCTGGGGAAGCTTTTGGTTGATACTGATGTTCCCGGACCATGCAGATCGTCTAACCCCCCCCCCCCCCG
>BDGG01000006.1:2429715-2473051 GCA_001949185.1 Ramazzottius varieornatus
CCCCCCCCCCCCCCGCAACTTGCAAAGAGTATCAACGGAGATCTACCGTGTTATATTGTAGCCGTCCGCTCAACTAAGACCAGTAAGAACTGGCATTCGTCTTTGTGCTCCGTACGGTCTATCGGTTAGGTTTACCATCGGACCGTTACTACTGTAGTCCGATGACGAGCATCGTGCATTTCAAAGAGTATCAGATAAAATTATTGTACCAGAGTGGGATATCGAAGCCCAGTCACTATTACCAGAGAGTTAGCGGTGTTCTGGCAAGTTCAGAGAACACGAAGGATTTACGATCCTAAAGATCGTGCTGTTGACAGACACTTCTTGCCAGTAATCACGATAGAAGCGTGATCTAGCTTTCTTCTCTGAGACTAAGTAATGAATCCAAACTGGCATAAAGTGGTCCTCGAAGTCCTTGGTGGTGGCTCTTAGTTAGAAAGTGGTGTACGGAGTAAACGGTGGTGATGATTTGGAATTGAAAGGTGGTATTAGGAGACTATGGTGGTGAAATGTGGTGTGCGGAGCCTTCCGAATACTTTTCGTTACGCGACGCATAAGGAATATCTAGGCCACCTGCACCTTTGCACACGCGATTCAAGAGTCTCCGCGACATGGGTCTTTTTGAAGCCAAACACAGCATGGAATTTAACTAGATCTAGAGTCGTAAAACACTGATGGCCTTTGGATAGATGACGTCTTTAGGGGATGAAGAGAAGATTAACCTTGCCAGTACCGAGAGTGCGAGTACCGATAGCTACAAATTGTATGGTTTACGAGGAATATTCAGTTCCCGGCGACCCCTAACCGTTGTTTTCGGCCGAAAGATGCAACGCGAGCGTGAAAGGTGTTTCGGTATGTTGACCGTACCTTTCTTCTCCAGAAACCACTCGCGTAGTATAACAGTCAAGAATGCGCAATAAGGAAGCGCGATCAGGAAGGAGGAAGTATAAATAAGCCTTGAAAAGGCCAGAACGCAAGAAAGATAGATACAACAAAAGGATTACAGATGAGAGCCGCGTGCTGGGCCACGTTCATCCGCAGAAGCTACACAAGTACTCAGGTTAAAAGTCTAACACCAGAAACAAAATTTCTCAAGGTTTCACCGATCGAAATTATACGTAAACCGATTCTGCCATGGACTCCATGATGTTAGGCAGAGGCGAAACGTCAATCTCGGATACGGCTTTCTTCGGCGACACGGACCTCGTTGTCACACTTAGTGGTAGAAGGACCGTGGAACTGTGTCCGCGGTTGGCGCTCTTTTCATTGTAGATGCTCTGTAATTTGGCCAGGTGCTGTGACGAAGAAAAGAAGAACCGTTACGGACCAGTACAAAAAAATAAATCAGTTGAGAGTACGGCAAACAAACTCAATAAGAGTTCAATAACAAATTTAAAGAAGAGTGGTTATCCAAAGCGGCGCACGTTTACACGGTTTACGGCTGGAGACGTGCGCTGCTTGGAAAGACGGATAAGGTTGTTTTCCCAAGTGGCGCACGTTTGCTAACCAGAAATCCAAAGCGCCAGTTGAAAAAAAACCAGTTTCGTCGAGTTTGTTCGCCTACTATTCAATTTTAAGAGGGAAAACTCACATCAAGGTTAGGCGCGTATGATTCAGCATATCGATTCAAGATATTCTTCATGCTCAACGCTAACGTCCGGTTGCCTTCAAGGATGGTATGGCATTTGAAATTTTCCACAAAAACAAAGTCTTCTGTGACGAACAAAGATTCTGCTTCCATCAGGCTCTTGTCAGTGATGAAGTTCTTCATGGCGGCGTAGACGTCACCACACACCGCCGGTCTCCAGCCTAGCTCCTGAGCTGAGGGCATGATCTTTGAAACAATTAGGTTCACCCAAGTCTTCTCCATCTTTTGCAGTTCTTCAGGTAAAGGATAGAAGTTGGTGGTCTTCTTGACGATGGCCGAAAGCTTTGGATGCCTTCTGTCGACTTTGGCAAATGCCATGCCGATACCTTCGTCAACATAGTGAACCTGGAAGAAGACGCCCGAGTATTCTTTCTATTTAATTTTTATTTGATTTCTATTCTTTCTATTTATTTTTTTATTTAATCTTATTTCATTTTATTTACATTCTAATTATTTTGTTGTATTTCCTTTTATTTTGACTTACGTGGAGAAAGTCTTCGTCGATTTCCGTGAGGACTTCCACCCTGTACATTTTTGTGCTATCGTTGCTCAGCATGCCGCAGATGAGACCTGGTGGGGGTACTTCGGCGAGCGGCGCAGGAAGTTCGTCCAAGACGTTGGCGAGGTGTTCATCGATGGCCTTGGTGCTGCGGTCCACTTGGACGATCTGTCCTTCGGCTGTCCTGTAGCTGACGATCCGCACGATGAAGTGTGTCGGGTTGAGGAAGCGCATGATGGAGAACTCGAAACCTCTACCGGCAGCTAGGGCAGTCGGTAATGCTCGAGGCGGACCTTGGTAGTGTCGATACGCGCAAGATTCTGGACTCATACACTCACCCACGTACATCTGCAAGCGCCACACCAAAATGTTATGCTTACTCCAAAACTCCAAAAAATTTGATCTTGTACATCGGCAAACAACCTCGACAAGATCGGTTTCCCAAGTCGCGCACGTTTCCGATGTTACTGGGCGGCGGAGTGCACCACTCCAAATACCGATCTTGTCGAATCTCTTCAAGTGACGCAGCATTCATTATTATTGGCTGAAGGCGTGAGCCACTCGGGAAGCGATCTTGTCAAGTTGGTACATTTAGGTCCCACCACCAAAAAAATTTAGATTACCTGTTGAAGGCAGGGAGGAACTCGAAGGAAGTCTGGATCCTCCAAAGCAGCCAGACTTTTCGTTATAAGGCTTTCTGGCATGACACTTTGGGGAGAAGCGGAAGCAACGTGAACCAGAAGCGGAAGTAGGTGGCGCCACGATTCGTCGACGATAATGCGGCAGGGAATGGCTGGATAAGGCGGCTTGCTCGCGCCTGAACAGAAAACACCGATCATCAACCGAACTAACTTAAATTTTAATCTGAAGTAAGCTAAGGGAAATGGTAAGCTTACCGTGCGCGAGTTTGTTTAGGTATTGGTAGTGCGTGGACCAAATCATGAAGTTGTTCTTAATGAGGCAGAAGCGCCGCATGAAGTGGTGGATGGATTCCGGTGGGGAAAGGTGGACGATGAGATCGGCGTCGTTAATGCCAAAGTCCGACGTAATGCTGTCAGGAATAGCCAGAATCTTCGCGGCTTCCTTATTCTCCGTCTTCCACCAGTCCCGAATGGTGGAAACGTATTCGTAAACCGGCTTGTCCTCGTTGGCTGTCTGAAAGCCACAAAAGAGGCGTTCGGACCAGTTTCAATCCAGATTTGCATAGCTTAGACGTCGGAAAATAAATTCCGCCAGATCGATTTACGAGTGGCGCACGCTCTCAGCCAACAACAATGCCAACGTGCGCCACTTGCGATAACGATCTGGTTCAACTCTTTGCTTCATTACCATGAAATCGTATTTCGTCTTGGATTTTTCCTTATCCATCAGCAGAGCTTTCCTAATGGCACCGGCTTGCTCAGATGATTTCACAAAAAGTACGATGCGATCGCCGTTAGTCCTGTCGGAGAAGGTCTTGAGTGCTGACAGGGCCCACGGCAGATTGGGGTTGGCTTCGAGGATCTCGACGGGGAGTTTCTCGTAGATGATGGCGTCCAGCATGTTGGTGATGACGGTGCAACAGGTATTCTCCAGCTTGCTCAGGACCTGCTTGATGTTTGGCGAAGGCGAAGATGCAGCAAAGACGTAGTTGATGTCGGGGTTGACCACGAAGCGTGTCATCATTTGCTCCACGATCGTCGGAGCGAAGCGGAGCATCACGTCGATGTTTCTCAAAACGACAAACTCAACCTACAGAAACAATCATTCATCTATAATCTCGTCCGTAGAACCTCCTTTTACGTCTTCAACACTTTTTAGAATTCACAGATCGTCCCCGATTGGTTTTGCGGGTTTTACGGATTTTGTTTGTTCTTCGTCTTTCTTCTACAGATTTTTCTGTGTTGTATTCTTCGTACGTTTCTTGTATTTTTCCTGTGTTGATGCTGAGCACACTGTTTATGATTTTTCGTTCTGGTTTTCGTACTTTTAAGACGTTGATGGGTGGAGATCCAAGGCGTCCTTGCGTCAAGAACAACTGCATAACCGCATTGAGCGTCACAATCAAGACATCACAGTTCTCCGACGCCGCGTACGACTTTTCTTGGAAGCCTTTATCGTTCTTGCTTTCGAAAAAGTTGACGATACGGAAAGAGCGACTAAGCTGTTGTGTGACAGTTCGCATGGACTCGACCAGCGCCATCGACTCTTCCAGGTTGCAGGTGACAACGACGGCCAAAGGTCCTTCGCTGTACAATCGGCCAAGGTGACGCCTTCCGCACGGTTCGGCAATGCGAAGGAGTAAAGGCACCACGAAGCCCGAGTCCATTGTGTTGGAGTATTCGGCAGGAGGTTGGCAGGAATAGAGTGGGTTGTCGATATAGAAGACGTCGTACCTGGAAACAGAGAGAACAATTTTAGCGCACTTGAGCCCAGAAGCAACTGCGCAACTGCGTGACGTCAGAAAACACCGCCGAAGCTGCACGTAAGACGAATGGTTTGTACATGGACGGCCCAACTGGGTTAAATGATCAGCTCGTAGGGCTGCTCCGTTGATTGACCAAGCCTTGATTGAATGTTGACGTTTTCACCGCTTTCGGCTTTTCTTTTGAAATTCGTATAGTTTCTTCGAACTCGTTGGTCTCACCTGTGGAGAACATGGGGCCAAATCAAAGCTTGCATCTCTGTCCGCCGGGGTCCACAAAGGCTGGTGACGAGAGGTCGGACCAGATCGTTGAGAGGGAGAGCGCCGGAGCGGAGTTGGGTCCTCCAGGGTAAAGTGGCCAAACCAGAAAAATACATCCGGGAGTGTTGGCCGAATAAAGTCGTCTCATCTTCGCACAACTGTAGGGGCTGTCGCTGTTCTAATATACCGACCATGGTCGAAAGCTGCAAGTTGGGTAAGGACAGAAATATCCGTTAGTATCAAGCGGGGAATTTTTCCACCAATTTGGAAACAGATTTCAGTACTGTACCTTCTGCCGGCTGATCGTGGACTTTATCTAGGACAGTTACTATGCGAACTATGGCCACCTCTACGAGTCTCCTTGAGCGCCGACCTGGTGGGAAACAACCTCCGAACCAAACGGCACAGAACTTTATCGAGGAGGATGTGGCCATGTGGGGCATGATGCCATGATGAGAAACTTACTTTTGAGTTCTGAGAATACTATAGAGATCGCGAGTGCCCACGCACTAGCACAATTCGATACGCATAAGAATATCGTGACATCATATGTAAACATTGTGGCGCGTAGTGCTGGCAACGATACGGCATATCGATGTCGTATCGAAATATATCGAATCTTTGCGATATAATATGCGGCAGATATCGTATCGAAAATATCGATATGAAGCTCATATCGAATAACGTAATAAAATATTCGGCGATATCTAGACCTGAGAAAAGTGTGATTAAGTGTGGTGTGGTGTTTTTCGGTTCGGTGCTTCTCCACACCGAAACTGGTTTTTCGGTGCGAAAGCCACACCAATTTTTCCGGTGTGGTGTGGATCGGACACCACTCTTTCGGTGCACCACAGCAAACCAAATCGAGAAACCGAAAAAAGTTTCAAAGAGCGAATTCACAATTTACAGAACCGTCGAAAGATGGCAAGATGTAATACAGACGAATTCGGAAGAACACATTCCACACAGGTAAATTTTCGTAGCTTAAACAATCAACAGCTAGTCGAATCAACCACGAGGCGAAACAGCGAGTTTGTGATACTCATCTAGCCCAAGCTAGCTGACTAGCTCATTAAATCTGGTGCACCAAAAGCTTTTCGGTTTGGTGTGATGTGGTGTTCCTAGACACCAAACGGCAAATTCGGTGTGACTCGGACACCAATTTTTCGATTTGGTGTTTCAAGCACACCGAAACCAGAAAGAGTGGGTTTTTCCGGTGTGGTGTGGTGAAACCACACTATCCTCAGGTCTAGCGATATCGTATCGCGCCATATCGATATATCATCGACATATCGGTATTTTGCTGAATGGAAAACTCGCCAGTGATATCTCGTTTACGGAAGACCATGGTTGATTTCAAGGACTTGATTTTGGCCATGGTGTACCGATCACACTCCGCCCATTCGGTTCTGGTACTGATTCTGTCCAGGTTTCCATGTGTCTGAAGTCTTGGTATAGTCATGTCTTTGCTGCATCCGACGCTCTCGATCTTACTTATACTTTATGTGGAAACCGGCTTCTTGAGTTTTTGGGCTTGAACCAGTGGAATTCCGAAAACCTAAAATTCCAGAAATATCGATATATCGCTGCGATATGATACGATATATCGAAAATACGGTATCGGAAAATATCGTATCGCAATATCGATGTCGAATCAATATCGGAGACCGTAATAAAATATCCGCCGATATCGTATCGAAAAATATCGTATCGAATTTTGTCGTATTTTTGCCAGCGCTAGTGGCGCGATTGTGCGACCCTTTTAACACAGCCTACGAGTAGAGCCCTGCAGCTAGGATTGTTGATGGATGGATAAACGGTTAAATGGATGGATAAGCGGATGGATAAGAACTTATCTGGATACCATCTGCATGGATAAAAGATTTATCCGTATCCAGCTTCTTGGATAAAACTTTTATCCGGATTCTTCGAATATTATCCGGTTGAACAAATTAGATACAAATCATATGTTCAATCACTATAGCCAAACCGAAACTACCAAACTTTCTAGCGTATTTATTCATCGTCTGTCATCAGTGGTACCATAGCTTCAAAAACCACCGTCCAAGAGTTCAGACATAACATGGCTTGAAGGCCCTCAGTTTCTGGGCGGTTACGAAGTACTGTAACGTATCGACCACCACCAGAGAATGCACTCTCAGAAGGCACAGAAGAAGCCTGTGCAGCCAGAACATCCTTCGCAATGCGGTATAATGATGGATAGCGGCTTTCCGACATGCTCCAAAATTCCAGGACATCTCTTTTGACTGATTCCTTTGGACCCAGGAAGAATTGGTCAACTTCGTTAAGCTGGGAGTCTGCTGCCGGAGTGACTTGCGTTATCATCCGTTCGCGGATAGACAGCTGCGTATTCGGAGGTGGAGCAGTAGACTTCTCGGCAATGTCGGAACTTCCTCTTTGGCTGTAATAAAAACAACTTACAAACAGCACGAGCTGTAGTTCGTAAGCTTATAGCTACAGCAACATCATAGAAAACGGCACTTACCTTGGAACACCTTTGAATAGCTAGACAATGTGCTTCAGCATGGTGCCGGCGGCGGTACGACTCTTTGCTGAGGGCAGGTAGGCGTCTTTGATGCTCGGATCTAACAGTCGGGCTATCATGGGAACTTGCATTCTCACACCAGGTTTTTCCCAGGACAGTCTCAGACATTCATCCAGTTTAACCAACATGTCTTTGGCCAACTCGCAGATCCAGAGCGCCTAGGGGAAAAAATCATGGTTTATAGGCCGTATGCCGAGATATAGGAATAATCAATCGTTCGAGTATTTATTAGCATTTTAATAAATCTCGCCAGATCGATTTACGAGTGGTGCACGCTCTCAGCCAACAACAATGCGAACGTGCGCCACTTGCGATAACGATCTGGTTCAACTCTTTGCTTCATGACCATGAAATCGTATTTCATGTCTTCGGCCAACTCCCAAGTCCAAAGCGCCTAGGAAAAAAATCACGGTTCATAGACCGTACGCCGAGATATAGGAATAATCAAGATATTTCGTTCGAGTAAACTTAATTAGCATTTACATTAGTAAGGTCTTCTTCCAAGACTTCTAAATGAGTTCGCAGAAATTCCAGTTCGGCTGAAGCCAGGTGGAAATTGGAGGACTTGAAAGCCGAAAGTCTACGGAGACGGCCTTCAGAGGCTTCAGGAGTTCGATAAGATCTTCCATGTCGATCCACTCTTCCGCTGACGGAACTTCGTCCCTGATGGCACCTTCTTGGGCAGACAAGTAGTCGTAAAGTTCATGGCGTCGAGGGTATGCGCTTTCGACCATATGCAGGAAGCTATTCCACCGGGTCGAGACGTCCAGTGGCAGCTTAAGGTCTTCGGTTGCGGGCTTGATAGTGGCAAGAAATATCTCACGGATGGTGGGCCGACGCATATATATCACACAGGCTCTTATCTTGTCAACTGTCACCACCTCCTTCTTGATCGCAACTTCCGCAACTTTATTCACGATATGCGCCGCACAACAGTTCCAGAACGTGTTTGCTGTAAAGAAAGAAACGAGTAAGAAATCAAAGTAGTTTATTCAAAACACTTGATCACAATATTCTCATGAAAGCTGGCGAGATATATCTCGTAGCGGTTCTGGGAACTTCGCTTCCAGAATGGGCAAGCTACATTCAGGTGTAAACTGTGTAGTCCGGGAGAAACTACGCTTTTCGACCCCCATCTCCATGACCAGCAGCTCGAAGAACTTGACCATGTTGAGTGCTCCGTCTGTAGTCACTCCGAAGATTCTGTGGGCGACTTTAAACTCTTGAAGAGTTTCCATAACCACGTTTTTCATGTTTTCGCCGGAATGGTTCTTTGGCATATAGCGGAAGTCTAGAATGACGTTTCTGAGTTTCCACTCGTTGTCTATCCACTGTAAGGTGATGGCAAGGTACGACTGTTTTCTCGCACTGGCTTGCCACATATCGGTGGTGAGGGAGAAACGACTGGTCACCGCTGCCAGTTCTTCGATGATCTGCATCTTCTTCATCTTGTATCCATCAAGAATAAGCTTTCGAATAGTTTGTCGACAAGGGACCTGGAAATAGTCACAGTTCGAGAAACAGTTCGACCGTACAGTAGGATGTATTCTTCACAGGTTATAACCTATAACCTGTCTTGCTCAGCGGTACCTTGTAACTGGGATTGAGACCGTTGATCATCTTAACGAAGTGTGGTTCATCGACAGTGCCGATGGGTTCTGCAGTACAGACGATCCACTCCGTGAAGTTGTTAGTATGACGCGTGGTTTCCTTTTTCGACATGATCCATGATCTGCGGCTCATCCTTCTGCTTTGCACGAAACGCTCCGGGAACTAGCATGCTCTTGACGGCATCCTTCAGCTTCGACGGATGCTCATTCTTCATATGGTAGTGCCGGTTAGACGTTTCCTGCTCGTTCTTGTAGATGGTGGAACAGTAGTTGCACCTTCTTTGCACCACTAGATGTATTGAGGCTCTGTTGTCGGTAGATGGAAGTGTGGTTAACTGGCCGGATAAAGAGGAAACAACTACCATTAAGGTACTTATACCTTAGCTCTTGAAATTCTTCGGTATGCTAGACACAGCACCACAGATTTATTGAAGTGTGATATTTTAGGTGCGAATTCTTCGGGATTCGGGGTTTCCTGATTGTGTTGGAATGTTGGGCGGCACGTTAGTCCCGTTAGAGTACGTGCCTACCAAAGATGGCGAGGATTACTAGAGCCACAAGTCCCGATATGGAATATCAGCGATGGTGGTTTGCGATGACAAGCGTAAAATTCGATACATGTTGATCGGATTTTGTGGGTCGGCCCATGATATGAGAGTATACAGTAATTCTCCGATGGCAAGACAAGTCTCCAAGCTGTTTTCACCAGGCGAATATCTTCTCGCTGACAGCGCCTACACTACGTCAACTCACACCATCGCTTACTACAAGGAGCCCGCCGCCGGAGTCGTGTCAGCGAACAACGAGCGATTCAACTTTTACCACTCTTCAACAAGAATTAAGATCGAACACACCATTGGCATTTCGAAGGGACATTTTCCGTCCTTGCAGTCCTTAGGAATTCAGATCCACGATAAGCAGACCCATCGAACAGCTGTAGAGTGGACATAAGCATGTGTTGTTTTACACAAAATGTTACGCAAAGACAGCTATTTTGATGACAACTGGACAAAATACCGAGAGCCGGAAGTACCAGAAATGAGCCACGATGCTGCAGTTATGGACGGAAAAGGCTACCGAGAGGCCATCAAAGAAAGAGTCTTGAATATCGGAAAGCCCGCTCGACGGTTTGTTCAGTGAAACGTTTCTTAGCTACTCCGAGTTGCAGTTCTAGTTTCCTCAATTCATAATCGCGTACTTCTTTTCTTTCTTTTCGGTCGTTTTCGAGTTGTGTCATCTTCGATTTGTGTTTGTTGTCGACGTTCCTCTCGTCCCTCGTCGGCAATTTTTCCTGCCAGCTCTTCTTTTCTTCCAGTAAGAGTTTCTTTTCCGCTATGGCAAGCTGATTCTTCGTGCTTGTTTGTAGGCTTCGGCGATGGTCAGTGATTTCTGTGGAGTTTTGCTGTCATTTCTTCTCATGATATCCTGACACTCTTGGTTTGCGGAGTAGACTTGACTGAGCTAGGACAACTACGGGGTAAACAGCAAAGTTGGCAAGCGTACGAGGCTTTCCCAGGTCAAACGCGTTGGCTTCTGCTCATTCAGATCTTTGAATCGTGAATCTGAACAAATGGGAGCCTGACAAGCAAACTTGACAAGATTCTTTTCCAAGTGGCGCGCTTTCTTGGTTAATAACACTGCAAGCGTGCGCAACTTGGGAAAAGAATCGGGCCGAGTCTGTTTGTCGAGTTCTGTCACCCCGTAATGAGCTGAGATGTGGCAACAGGATCTTCTGGCAACTCCAGAAGTCGGCAGGAAAAGTCGACTTCCGGTGCTGAAGCGTTGTCGTACGTTATAGGGCCACTTGCTTCGTTTTCTTCTTCTTCGTCCTCCGAGGCTTTCTCTTCAGCCGACGTTCTCAGGGTATCTGAAGTGTGTGGTGTTTCCATTGAAGCTCGGTCAGCGAAGACTGGACGCAACCTAAACAAGTATGGGCAATACAGTAACTGAGTACAATACCTGCAAAAATTAATCTATTGCAGTATGGGAATAAGTCGCGTATGACGTAGTCAATACCCCTTTTATTTTGTATAGCCTGATCTGACGTCACAAACCGCGCCAGTTGATCGAGGTGAAAATTTACCGTGGTTTTTAGCATCCTCCATTTTCTCCTCAATATGTCATGATCAGGATTGCCGCAGCCAGACCCAGTAGATTTTAGAAAGACCATTGCCGCGTCGGTAGCTACTTCTTTGCGTCTCCCCATAGTCAGAGCTGTGAAACGGAAGTCAGAATTCGTAACCTGTAGGAAATGTACGCAGGAGGAGAGAAAAGCTCAAGCAGAAAAGCAGGGAACGATTGGTAAATACAAATAGAAATCGAAATTTCGAGGCGGGCGTGCAAGAGGTCAACGGATTCCACTTGCAAGAAAAGCAGCTCGAGGGCTGCTTTTCCCATTAGCGAAATTCGGAAAGTTGCTTTCTACATCAACGCAATCAACACAGTTCTGCAAGCAAGACTGAAGACCCCTGTTGATCAAAGCAAGAATGGAAGAGTGTAACGAGAAACAATGTTCAATAAGCTGACTTCCAGTAGGCTTGTAACAGTGGAGAGATTGCGCACCGTTACGATTCTTTCAGACCGCTACGTAACGTTAGCAAGACGAGTTGGGCTGTTCTGCTTTGATTGTCTGTTTTATTGATTCAGGTAGGTTTATCCGGATAAGCCTTGGATGGATAGAGATGTTATCCGGATCATACCCAGATGGATAAGAGTTTTATCCGATCAGGAGCTGGATCGTTAAAACTCTGATCCAATCCAGGTTTTTTCCGGATGGATCCAGATAAATCCGTTGTGGATGGATAATTAACATCCCTACCTGCAGCAGTAGCTGAAACCTGTGCTGCTTCTGCACTGCATCCGGTTTCCAGAATCTGCAACTGCACTGCATCTGAATATTTTGGCTGTCCTCCAAACGGCAACTGTACTGCACTGCATTTAGAAATTCAAAATTCCTGCATGTCAGCGGAAATACATGTCAAGTAAATCGTGAACATGGGTGTTTTACGGAAATTTGAACGAAAAATGGTACAGTCCGACCAGAAAAATTTGATTTTGCTACTGTTTTTGGGGCAACAACAGTATATTGCGACGAATGGTGCTCCCTTTCTCAAAACTGCAACTGCACTGCAGTAAAATGCAGATCAATACAGAACGTACTGAATGTTGCAGGGCTCTAGATAGATTTATTTAGCCTCGACAACCTAGTCGACGGCTTCCTCGATCGTCAGAGGATAACGAAACATAAAAATACAGTACTAACAGCGTTGGCAAGTGGAAGCGATCAAGACTAACTTCAGAGATCCACACACAGAAAGTACGATCCGAGATCAGGCACCAGAAAAGAAGTGGAAAACTCGCACAGCCATAGCAGGGAGAACTAACTACCAAACAAAGAATGAGGGAGCGTTCTCTCCGCCTTCGTCCAGGTGCGCACTCGTCCATTTCCATGTCCGACTGACCCCTTCGTTCCCGGGTTGATGCTCGAGTTGGTCCATGTGTGTAATTGGGGTTTTGCTGTCCGTCGCGAGAGTCTTCTTCGCCGACTTGGGCTCGCCCTCCGATCCTGGAAGTACCGACGGGAGGTTGATCCGCCTCGCTCGGCGGGTCGAGGTTCTGGTGGCCTTTCGGGGGCCACCCTCCTCCACAGGTCCGGGGGCAGTTTCCCCGTTGTCCGTCACTATCACCTCCACTTCCCTGGTGGCCGCCACGTCCATTGCCACGTCCACTGCCCCGTCCAGCGCCATGGCCGCCCCCACGACCACCGCCGCGTCCGTCAGAGCGACCATAAGTACCGCAACGCCCACCGTAGCCCCGAACTCGGTTTCTGTTTGAGTTACGGTGGTGAGGCGGTTGATTACCGAGGCGACAGTGATCGAAGGGCTTGCGCGGTGGGCCGATCGACCCCAAGTTGATCTTCACATCCGGTCGACCCGTACTGACGGGGCTGTTGGTAACCGCTGATGCATGGTAGGAGCTGGCTTGAGGGACGCAAAGGCTGGACGGCTGGATGGCCGGAGCGCCAGGGCTGATGGATGGAACAGCTGGTTGGGTCGCTGCAGTGGTCTACCTACGAGACGAACTTGTTCCTATGATGTCACGATGTTCCTGTGCGTAGTGAATTGTGCTAGTGCGCTTTCGGTCGCAATCTGTATACTGAAAATCCGTTTGCTCAATCGATAATCGATCAATCGAAAGCCAAGTCGACTGACTTTAGCTCCTCCCTCCGCATAAATGCCATGCAATCCTGCACGTCTGCAAACAAGCTGTGACCTCGACCTCATCAGCCACTCAGAGATTTCTCAGCGACGCAGCACTCTGAATGTTTTAAATTCTTCTTCTTTTTGGATCTCTGCTGGTTTTCGATGCTGTTTGATCGGTGTACAACGAAGATAAGATCAAGAAAAAGCTCAAACATCAACTTGTTTAGCCACAAAAGCGAAGACAACTTCCGATCACAGAGGAAGATAAAAAAATTAAACTCGTCGGTTATCTCTCTTCTCAAGGAAAACCAACACACAGTCAGTCCGATCTTTGGCCGTAACTCGTAAGAGATCTGAAAAGTTGAATCAACGAACAAGCCCTGCAGACTAGCGTCAAAGAGTTAAACTTTAGCGCCACCATCTTTTCCCACTGGCAAGATAGTTGGTAGAGGCTCGTCCGACATGAAAATCCTAGGTGCGACTCCCATGCTCATCAGCTCTTGGAAAAGGAGCTTACACGAGTACGGAAGGACGACTTGAGACACCTAAACATAAAGGAAAACAACCAGATTGACATTCCCGGAAAAAGATCCCTTCCGGTTGCCGTCAAGACTTTAACACCTTTTTCGCTAACTTACGCCATGTTTTCTTCGGCAGCCTTTACACTCAAAGGTGTTCGTCTTGAGTTTGGCAATACATATCAGTCCGCATTTATTACAAACATGGACTCTGGCGGCATCTGAGCAGTCCATGAAACGTTCTCGGAGGTTCAGCGAAGCGCCATGACTGATCAAGCAATCACGCTCCATTTCTCCTACTCGCAGTCCACCACCCCTAAAACCGAGCAACCACATCATCAACCTGCTACCAGATGATTCGAGCGCTGATTTAATGATTCATTTACATGGCGCGGCCTTCTTGTGGCTGGCGAGTCAAGACGTTCACGGCGCCGCGGTTCCTCGAGTATATCTTGTCGTCCACCAGATGCTTGAGTCGCTGGTAGTACGTCGGACCGATGAAGATGGGCGAACTGAGCTTGACGCCAGTGTGGCCATTCAGCATGAGTTCGTTACCAAAGGCCTCAAAGTTCTTCTCGCGGAGTACCGCAGCGATTTTACCAACTTTATCTGGGACGTGGGCCACGCTTGGGTCGATTGGCTGGTTCGTGAGATCGACCGTGGAGAAAGGCGTGCCGTACCCATCATCATCACCGGTCAGGGCAGCTGCCTACGACGAGCAAACCAAATTTTTCGTCTGAAAATGTTCAGAAAATTTCGACCGAATAATTATTTGCTGTTCGACTTTCCAAGACATTTAGAATCCAATTATGGTTTTTTCCCCAAAACAGTAAAGAGTACGACCGGAAAACAATGAAATGGGAGTTGGGCAAGCTCGACAAAGATGGTTTACCCAAATGGCGCACGTCCCTCTTGCTATTGACTGGAAACGTGCGGCACTTGAAGAACGACCCTGTCGAGCTTTTCGCTGGTCCCAAATATAAACGAAGTTCCGGAAGATTATCCTTACCTTGCCAGAGATACACTCCATTAAGTGACCAATGGTCATGCGAGAGGGGATGGCGTGAGGGTTGATGATTATATCGGGGATGATTCCATTGGCAGTGAAGGGCATATCCTGAAATGAAGACTTGTTTGAACAAATAAGGCAAAAGAAAACACTGTTGTGTAAAAAAATACTATTGTAATTCATACGCGGAAAATAGAGGATGCTTCACCTCGGCTGGGTAGATGATGCCGACTGTTCCTTTCTGGCCGTGCCGACTAGCAAACTTATCGCCCATCACGGGGACCCTCACCGACCGGACGCGGACCTTGCAGAACCGTTCCTGGTCAGGCGAGTCGGTGATCATCACTCGGTCGATGTGGCCCGTTTCCGCCGAGCGCATCTTTACGCTCAAGTCTACTTTCTTTTCTCTTCGATCACCTTGCACCTGCATCGTAAGTAACACCATCAAGGTACATCGAAGACAAAGTCAACCTGAAGATTTGCTTCCGAGGGAGAAAAACGAATATCTTACAAAATTGTCAGCCACCGTAACGACAGCCGTTTTTCCGATCAGGATATCGTCGCCAGAGACACGCGACCCTAGTTCGACGATGCCATCGTCGTCCAGCTTCGCATAGGCGGTATCTTCACACGAAACCCTGTCTTCTATTGTGAGCTTCTTGAAGTCCAGCTTCCCGATTTCTTCCTGTTTTCTGAACCGGCTATCCTGTGCCTCTATCGCCGAATACGTCCGGTAGCGAGTATGGCGGAACAACCCTGCAATCGAAATCACCGATCGGAACCCATCCCATAAACTACCATCCACCCACCGGGCCGGAAAGCCGGCCGGACGTCATTCCCCTAATGGGGATACTTGTTTCCAAATTTCTTTCGAACACTCTTCAATTTTTGTGCTCTGTTCAACGTAAATAAACCCGACGAAAAAGTTCGAAGAAAATACATTCCCAGGTGGCTCAGGTTTTCCGTGTTACTGGCTGCAAGCGTGTGCCGCTTAAGCAAACACATCCAACAAGATTGCTCACGCCAGTGGCGCACTTTCTCAGTGTTATTGGCCGAATGTGTGCGCGTTGGAAAAACGATCTTGCCAAGTTTGTTCGGCTAAGTTACGTCTCAATTTTTGCATTCAGAAAACCTCAGAAAACATAGAATCTCGATACCTCGCTGAACAGCCGCTTGGTTGAGAATGACCGAGTCTTCTTGGTTGTACCCGGTGTAGCTCGCGATGGCGACAATGCAGTTGATACCCGCCGGCAGCTCGTCGAACTTCAACACACCGTGCATCATGGCGTTGGTCGTCACCAGAGGCCTACAACGAAGGAAAAGCGATCCAGGTTAGCCAAGAACTTCTCATACGAGCGAGCTGGAGCAACTTACTTTTGGGGGTAGTAGAGGACGTGGCAGTCGCTGTCCATCCTCTCGTTAAAGTTGGTGGAGTAGACGCCCAGCGACTGTTTGCCCATACCGGCTTGGTAGGTGTTTCGGGGCGACTGGTTGTGGTTAGAGAAGGGAATGATGGAAGCTGCGACGCCGAGGATCATGGAAGGGTGGATCTCGCAGTGGGTATACTTGACCGTAGCGTTGACATCGCCGATCTTTCTTCGACGGTTGTTGGGGAGGAGGTCGCGCGGATGCATGGCGATCATAGCAGTTTCTTCTTCGGAGACGTCGAGGTATTCGATCATACCGGTCGTCAGCAACTCTTTCCACCTACAAAAAGTGAATCCGTTAATTTAGTTCCAATAAACAAGGTAAACCGGAGGCAGGCGAAAAATTTCGGGACGATCCTTATCTCATCAGATGCCGCACGTTTCTAGCCAATAACATGGAAACCCGCGCCACTTGAGACTACAACCATCCCAAGATTGTTTCTCGTCCTCCGATATTCACTCAGAAAAAAACTCTGAAAAATTAGATTTAATTATGTTCAGGCTGACAAGTCATCGTTTCTCGCTACCCGTAATTTGGAGAGGCTTCTTCGAGAATTCCCATCTGGAAAAATGGAAGACCAAGGATGATTTTGACGGCAAGCTCAGCGTTGCCTCAGAAGTTCGTCCGCAAAGATCAGATGTTATGGTGTGACAGTTCGACTTACCTCCAGTCGTTTGATACTGAGCGCCTGCCTTTCTTCGTCGACTATCAGCAACGGTCGGCAAACCCGGCCAGCATCCGTGAAGATACGTACTTCTCTAGACCACAAGTTTCGCGAGACCGAAATCTGTAACAGACAAAATCATCCAAGCAAATCGCTTTCCACATTCCTATCCACACTCACCTCGTATTCCGAAATGTTTCTTCCGCTAGTTCGTCTTCTCAACTGCAGGAGCCTGACCAAATTTGTCGGTTTAGTCGTCATTCCCACCCACGAACCATTAACTATCACCTTCGTCAACCTATCAACAGCTAATCAGCTTACATCAAGCACAGAAGTAAAAATGATGAACACAAAGAAAACATCTTTTAGCTCGACAAACAAACTCGACAAGATTGTGTTCTCAAGTAGCGCACGGTTCCGAAACTATTAGCTGGAAACGTGCGCCAATTGCAAGAAGAAGGTCGTCAAATCTGTTTGCTTAGGTCCCAAATTACAACTAAAAAGTAAAAGAAGAAACAAAAACCAAAATTAACATTGGTGATTTTGAAACTCACGTCAAAAGATATTCGGGATCAAAATCCGCCATGGGAGAGAAGTAGTCTTCGATGCTGTCCAGGAACTCTTGCAGCGGCGTACTACCCACAGTTACGTAGGCCATCAGCGCCAGGTTCTTCACCAAGCCACAGGACATGCCTTCCGGAGTCTCGGAAGGACACACAATGCCCCACTGTGTGTTGTGGAGCATTCGTGGAGGTGCCAGCCGTGTATCCGGGTTGACGGGTGTGTGCAGCCGTCGTAAGTGAGAGAGAGTCGACAGGTACGTCAACCTGCTCAAGTTCTGCGTGATGCCTGAAAGATACCAAAGCGGTAGAATATCAAAAGAAAGGTGTCAAAAGAAATTCGGTGATACTGTTTCATAGTTCGTGCCTGTCAGGGATTCGCCACTGTAACCCCGGTCGTTCCAGTTGCCCGTACTGAGAGCATACATCAGTCCGTCCGTGATGGTTCGACTTCGGATAGTCACTCCCAAATCGAATTTGGTATTACGACGGTTGATGTGTCTCTGCACAGTCATCTTCATCTCACGAACCTGGAAAGTACAGAGAAGCATCAAATAAAAATTAAGCAGAGCAATGATTGGCAAAAAGGTTATCGAGTTTTATTATAGAGCTCGACAGTTCCTTTTCTCCAAGTGGCGCGCAAATTCGGCCAACAACACTGCGAATGTGCACCACTTTGGAAAGCAACTTCGCAAGATCGTTTTCCAAAGTGGCGCCCGTCTTACAGTCAATAACACTTGAGACGCGCGTCACTTGAAGAAACGACCCTGTCAAGTTTGTTTGTCTAACCCAACTTTCGTTCAATTATTCGCATTTCCTTCTCCCATTTGGCTTACCATTCTGGTGAAAAGTCTTCGGAAGACCGTACGAAGCAGCGGTCCAGCCAAATCGACTCTCTTGTTCCCGTAGTGGTCCCTGTCATCGACGGCTCTCCATCCCAGGACCGTCGCCAGCAGCTGATGGACCATGTAGCCCAACAGCCACCGCTTCTTGTCAGCTGAGTTGTCGTCCAGTCCAACGTGAGGGAAGACGTCTCGGCGAATGATTTCCCTCGCGAATCTGATCCTCTCTTTCCTTGCAGCACCCGGCGCTGCTGCTCGGTTACCGATGAAGTTCAGTGCCAGCTCTTGCGTCCTGAAGAGCTCGCCGTCGACCAGCGAAGGCTGAAACAGGGTCCGCTCTTCTTGGTCATGAGGATTGCGGGTACTCGGAACGATGCGGTCGAGGATACTTCCGTCCTCCTCCAGACCCAGCGCGCGAAAGACGATCGCGACGGGGATGGGATGGCGAACGTTGGGAAGAATGGCCACGACAGACCTACCCAAGTTCACTTCCCAGCCGGTCATCTACCAACGAAAACCCGTCAAATCACCCAGAGTATTACCCCATGACAGGTAAACGCGAAAAAAAAACTGGCTAAGACCGACGCACAAAATCAGGAAACAAAATCCAACCAGCCGCATACAAAGAATGCCCAAATTCGCTGATGTAATAGAATGCACATACATAACACAGAGACGCTCACCGATCCAATCACACAGGTCGAACAGAAATGAGTCAAGAATTCTTACATCGATGTTTTTCTTTGGACGATGGATGTGTAGTGATAGTTTGCAAGGTGGCCGGGATGAGTTGGTGACCACCGAGGAGAACTCGGCGCTGTATTCATATTTCTTGATGGTTGAATGGTGGACGTAGATCTGGTTAGGTGCCATTCTTTCTTGGGCGATGACTACCTGCATGCAAACCGATTGTTAGAGCTGCATAAGTCCAACAGGGAGTGAAAAGGTACCTTTTCACAGCCGTTGATGATGAAGTAGCCGCCAGGATCCAGCGGACATTCCTTGAGCTCAGCTAGTCCCTGTCGGCCTTTGACAGCTCGGCTATTCAGCAAGCAAAACTTGGACCTGACCATCACCGGCACTTTACCCAAGTACACTTTCCCGTAGTGTCTTCTCTCTATCTTGTTGTTCCTGTCAATCGTCTGGCTGATGTCAACGTAGATCGCCGAAGAGTAAGTCAGGTTGCGCAGTCGAGAGTCTTGTGGAGGGGAAACCACCGTTTCGGTCCCAGCTTCAAAGACAATATAATTCAGATTTTTCCCCCTCATTTTACAGTCCTCATCACTCCTTATGAACTGAAGTAAACTAGTTCAAAATATCGCTTGACCAACACAAATCCAATTCATAAAAGAATTACAGTAATAAAGTAGGAAAAGTGGAAAAAATCCTGGACTTTCTGGTTCTCCTACCTTCCCAATTTTGAGGCTTGGACAGGTACACTTGCCCGAACTTCCATGTGACAGTTATCTGAAATAATTCGAACCATATCTTTACACGACAGCCGAATTACGGCAGGACAAGTTACGAGCGGAATTGTGGTAACAGTACAGTAGTATGTAAAAGGCGTTACCGTCTTACCGGTTGCTCGTCGTGTTTGAGCTTCTTGTAGTCCAGCTCCTGGACTACCGTCACCGCTGGAAATTCGTCGTCGACAATCCTCTGGATATCATGCTCTAGAAAAGTATCGAAGGAATCGAGCTGCTGCCTGACCAGGCCGCGCTCGGCGAAGTGGCTGCCGACGATGTGCCATGCTATCCTGTCGTATTCTTCCGGTGAGATGTCGCTCTGTACGTAGCGCTGACGCCGGGTTTCTTCGTCAAGCTCTTCTTCTTCTGGATCAGCTACAGTTCCAGATTCTCCTCTGGCATCTAAAATGAAAACCGCAAACTTAGCCTGCGAATGAGAAGCTGAAACTCTGCGCGAAAGCTCAAAACAAACCGAAGTCACTCAAGTCCAGTAAACCACTTCCAGCCAAATGGACCGAGGAGCATCCCATGGCCCACCACAAAACGCAAACAACGCGCAAGCAGGCCGTAAGTTTGACCCATGTGGTCCAGTCAGACCACGACGAGCAATCAATGAAAATTCCGCAAATTTTCTCTTCAGGTTACTTCGGACAATGGACAAGGTAGGAAGCTTAAGAAAACATACCCGCTGGAGCAAGAGGCTTTCCGTAACGATACAGGTTCTCCAAGTCCGGAGGGAGCTGAAGATCGGCAGGCAGAGGAGGGACAGGATGGTTGAGCGGCGGCAGACGAGTGTTCGGCACTGCTCCTTCGTCAGGTGACGAGTCTGGCGGTGAAGGCTCCGTAAGGCTGATTTCCTGATCCTCCATGGAATTATTTGCCCGAACACTTGCCCCATGATTCCGATCTACCAAGAAAGAAATCAACAAAGAAGTACGAAGCAAGCCGCAGCAAATCCCAACCATCAATGAATTTAAATTCCAGACTTACATTCCGCTTCGTCTTGGCCGCACAAAAAAGCAGCATCTTCCACCAACTCTTCGTCGTCGCTTTGAGCAGAGGTAACCCGGTCCATTGTCTGTAACATGGACAGAATTTTCGTCATTGAGATAAGCAGAGATCACAAATTCGGGCCAAATCCATCCAGAAATCAAGGAACCAGTCGTTCGCTCTCGTCAACCACGACAACTCATAACCATCCCCAGGCTCTTCCAGACTCTCATGGATACGCACATGATGTCAGTCAAACAGAACGGCAGGTGAGACGGAGACACCATGGACATGTAAATTCATCACGCATTGTTTGTCAGAAGGGAAATTTTGGCTGCGAGAGTTGTGCCGGTGCGTTTTGAACAATGCGCATTGTGAAAACAAAAACAGGTGATGCGCCTAGCGCTGGCAAAAATACGACAAAATTCGATACGATATTTTTCGATACAATATCGGCGGATATTTTATTGCGGTCATCGATGTTCATTCGATATCGATACTTCGATACGAAATTTTCTGATACCGTATTTTCGTTATATCGTATCATAGCGCAGCGATATATTGATATTTCAGGAATTTTAGTTGTTTGGAATTCCACTGGTTCAAGCCCAAAAACTCAAGAAGCCGGTTTCCACATAAAGTATTAGTAAGATCGAAAGCGTCGGATGCAGCAAAGACATGACTATACCAATACTTCAAACACATGGAAACCTGGACAGAATTAGTATCAGAACCGAATGGGCGGAGTGTGCTCGGTACACCATGGCCAAAATCAAGTCCTTGAAATCAACCATGGTCTTCCGTAAACGAGATATCACTGGCGAGTTTGCCATTCAGCAAAATACCGATATGTCGATAATATATCGATATGGCGCGATACGATATCGCCGAATATTTTATTGCTTTATTCGATATGAGCTTCATATCGATATTTTCGATACGATATCTGCCGCATATCTTATCACAAAGATTCGATATATTTCGATACGATATCGGTGTGCCGTATCGTTGCCAGCACTAGGTGCGTCCCACATTGAAACGCGCTTGTCCCGGAACGAGGTGCACAGTTCTTATGCACAGTGCCCGGACTCGTGCCCTGCGCAAGCGTCCCGGTCTGCAATCTGCATTACTTCGTTCGGTTGATTGGGATAGCTAGTTAATTGAAACGGTTCACCCTTAGTAAATCATGGTCCATCCGTTCGGGAACTTCAGAAGTCAGAAGTCGGAACTCAGTAGTCAGTAGACTTTCAACGAGGGTTGCATTCGCCATGTTAGGAGTATTAATCTAATCCCCTCTGTTTTCACATCTCGGTGGCTGGATTGAGTGTACTGAGAACTCAGGCTCGAAGCAATTCATAGAACATCGCTTTGGCTGGGCTTGGGAGATCGGAGACTGCCTTCGAGGACCGAAACTTGCTTTGCGGTTGATCTAGTGCTGGCTCTGTCGGTAGAGCTGTTAGAAACCAGACCAGACCACTTGGAAAGTGGTTTATATGGTTTATGTGGTTCGTGGTTTAACATCCAACCCGAACCACCTCAAACCATATGGCATCTCAAACCAAACTACTCAAACCGGTTTCGATCACGCGCCAAACCATATAAACCAGTGGTTTATGTGGTTTAATATGGTTTGGGGTATGGGGCAGACTTCGTACGAAATCTGCGGATTCCGTGCCAGAACTCGAGCCGAAATTGGCCATCTGGCCGTGCCAATCCTTTTCCACCCATTGCCACCGTGCGCAGCCGCATCGTTCTGATGAGCTATGACTCGTGATGCATAGCTTTAACTGGGTGCGCACTGTGTTTTAAGCTGCGCGACTTGAGAACTACGCCTTTCGTAGGCACAAATCACAATTCCGACAGTGCTGGACAGCATTGCTGGTGGAAAAAGGATTGTACTACCGCCTTGCTCGCCACGGTGCCTTTACAATTCCGGCACCTGCCGGTTTTGCCTGTTTGCGTGTGTTCGTAGAGAAACCAGCAACTGTGGCTCAGTTTCTTGTCCTCGGTGGTTATTTTAGTTGGTTAGTCAAGTGAAGAAAACTGTGGCACAATTTACTGGTGATCGAAAAGTTGTTCGCAAACCGGTTCAAACCGGCGGTTTATGTGGTTTGGTTTGAATGGTCTGGTTTAAAATTCAGACCAAACCACTTTTGGTGGTGCCGGAGAAACCAGTGTAGAGCACGGAATCTGGCCGCATGCGCTGCACTGCAGCACAGCTACCGCGTGGCTGTGCCGGAAGAGGGCGCAGCGCAGCACAGCATGCAGCGAGACCGAGATGACTGCCGCACAGCAGTACATTTGCTAAAAAGACCGAATTCTCTGGATTCGACGTGCGACTCTTCTGCGTCGCCACTGTGTCAATCACAGCTCTTTCGAGCAGGACGACAGAACTGCTGACTGGTAGCCTTGCATTTCGTGCAGGCCACGTCTGAAACAACTTCGTGTGCCAACCGTAACCGAACGGAAATATGTGGATAAGCACGACGTTTAACTTCTTCGTTTGTTATTCACGGCTAACACCTTTGGACACCCAGGAGCTCGGATTAACACAGTGCTGCAATGAGAAACTCGAATATTGTTGCAGAAAGATGTCTGGGAGGAAGTGAGCAAGTTGGTGAAAGATGATATATTCGTCTTGCGAGCGGAAATTTTGGAAAGTCGGAAACCAGCAGCCTTTGGGTCGACCATGAGGCGTCTTGTCGATAAAGATTCGGGTGACAGGCTCGACTTTGTTTGCTGCAGTAAGTGCAGGGTAGTGTGGAAGCATGACCGAAGCACCAACACCGATCCGTTGAACCGCCATGTCCAGAAGTGCGGTGTAAAGATAGTCAGCCAAGAGTAACGGGTTTCCTGGAAACGCACAAGCTTCCTTTGGTAGCCAAACAAGAAGTCTCCAAGGTGTGTTCGATTTTGTGCTGTAGACGGAAGAAGCTTTAAAGAAGTGAGTGGCAAAGGATTTAGAGCCCTGATTGACACCGTGATCGATGTTACAATGAAGTACGGCCATGCTGGCAGACCTTCGGTCAAAGATATGCTTCCTGATCCGACGACAATCAGCAACTACGTTGGGAGCGAAGCGAGAAAAATCCGTGAGTCTCTGCTGGAAGAAATTAGACCTATACTGCGGATGAACGGTGGCGGTATAACTCTTGATTTTCGGGAGGAAGAATACACCAAAGTATCTTAGTAAGGTAAACAAATCTCTGCAGTTCAAATGGTGTAATGCGCTGTTTTACTGGCGTCTATAAAATTAATTGTTTTGATTGTAGGGTGTACAGTTCACCACATGTACGGGAATTCGGAGCTTCGAGAAAGGTTGCTGTTGTGCAGTGAATGGGACAGTGTCGACAGGAAAACGGGCCCGGCAGTACAGAAGTTTGTCTTCAGGAAGTTGCGAGAAATTGGGCTGGAGGAAGACCTGAAGCTTTGCACATTAGTCACGGATCAAGGCGGCAACATCAAGGTTGCTTTCCGCGACTCTGACTTTGAACATATAAACTGCGCAGGCCATCTTCTCAACACGTGCTTGCAAGCCTGCTTCAAGACCAAAGCGAAATCTCAGTATCCGATGCCCGCGGAAGCTGTGCCAACACTCACGTTGATAAACCAACTCAAGGCTTTGGTGACGCATTGCAAGCAAGGAGGTATCAGTCGTCAGCTTGGAACAACGCTGAAGCAGCAGTGTGATACTCGGGGGCTTGTGACTTATTAGAGATCCGATCCTATTATTCAGCTATGTGGAATAATACTGTGCGTACGGAGTAATACTGTGTTTTCTTTATTAGCTGGAATACCCACGTCGAGATGCTGGCTTCAGTCCTAGCTACCTACGACGAGCTGAAAGTGATCTTGGCAAACCGAAACGAATTACAGCTACTTCCAACCAGCAGCCAACGAATTCAGGAGATTCATGACTTGTTCGAGCCCGTAAGAGATATTACGGTTTAACTCTCCGCTTCGAAGACTCCTACGCTGCATCTGGTCGCTCCGGCTTACATGGAGATTATCCGCCATTTCAAAGAGTATGCCCCTTCCGATTTTGCCGACATCAGAACTCTTCAGAAACACGCAGAAAATGTTTTCACTAAGAAACTTCAGATTGATGAAATTCGCAAGAGGGCTGTCTTTCTGGACCCGTCCATGAAGCACCTCAACTTCCTGAAAGCGGACGAACGTGTGGCTGTACTCACGCGCGTCATGGCTGAGGTGCAGAAGGTCTCAATGCCGGAAAAGATCGGAGCTCCTACAGCAGAAGGTGAAAGCAACTTGTTCTATTTTTGTAACATCAACTGATATGTCCCCCAAATATACCAGAATTGTCAGTTAATTACTAGAGCGGTAATCTTACAAAACTTTATTTGAAAAAAGAGAGTTTGAGCCGTATCAGTGTGATTACAAACACAGTATAGAGAGCTTCCACCTTCCAGCTGTCAACGTCGCAGCCAAAAAGCCACCAAAGTTCAACCTGAAAGCCATGGCGACGTACTCTACGGACAGGCCCATAGAAAATGAAGTGGAGAAGTATCTCAGGCTACCTAGTCCTCCGGAGGATCAAGATGTTTGGAGTTTCTGGATCGAAAAGCAGAAGGATCTTCCCCGAATGAGTAGCTATGCACTACGTTGTCTTTCTGTACCTGGTACCAGTACTCCTTCCGAGCGTCTTTTCAGTAGATCTGGAACTGCAGTTGACGAAAAGCGAACGTCGTTAGATCGCCAAACCCTAAGTGATCTTATGGTTATTCAGTCTAATTACGAGTGCAGTGCAGCGCATGCGGCCAGATTCCGTGCTCTAAACCAAACCATATGGTTCAAACCATTAGCAGCTCTATCTGTCGGACTCTGCTTAGATCGCGACAATCTCGATGCCTGCGGCACCGACGAGCATCGAGTCAGCTACACTGCCAGGTACATGTGCACTTGCCTTAAACTATCAATATATATGTCAGTAAGCTTTGGCCTGTAATTTGGTGATATACAATCGGCTCTTTCAGTATTAGGTGTCGGCAGGCTTGGTTATTTGAATCGGTTCATTCCGGGATTGGATGATTTGGTGATTAAAATCACGTAATATTCGGAATTCAAGCGTGAGTGTACCAAAGTTCCAATCTACGCAAAACCTTGATTATCGGGGTGTCTTCTTTGTCGAGTAAATTGGCGATCTTTCTGTTTCTATTTGTCACCGCTCTTTATTCCGTTCGACTTATACTGTTCTACGGTACAATCCCTTCTGAAAGAAAGCGTCTCATCAGTGATCTAGAAGAATGGGAGGTCAGACGGAAACTCATGAAGCTGAACCTAGACCTTGCCGAAGCGGAGGAGGAGAAGGATGGAGCAGACATCGCGACCGTGCTGCTACAACTTATTTGCGCCACTCGATATCTCCACCGACCCGAAGTCCTCAAGAGCACCCACTTTGTCCAGTATGTACTACCATTACTTGATGACGAACGCTTCAAACAAGGAGTCAGGATGTCCCGAGACGTGTTCGAGAGGATTCTGGGAAGAATCAGCGACCACAACGTGTTTCATCAGCATAGAAAAACACCTCAAGCTGACCCACGACTGCAACTTATGATCACCGCTTACTGTTTCGGAAGCTCGGGGAGCTCTGCGTTGCTGGGAAAGATAGCTAGGCGCTTCGGTGTTTCAGAGGGATTCGTTGGTCTATGTACTTCCAGGTGCATTGAAGCTTTACTGTCGTTATAGACAAGCGAGGTGACCTGGCCGAACAAAAACGAAAGGACCTCCATCAAAGTAAGTACATTTATCGTTTCACAATTCTGAAATTTTTTATTCCTACTCATGATTTTTTTCTGCAACAGGCACGTGTTTTGGCTGATTCGGGATTTCCTGACTGTGTCGGAATGCTGGACGGCACGCTGATTCCACAGGAGTACAAGCCGAAGAAAGACGAAGACTACTGGAGCCATAAGAGCCGTTATGGAATATCGGGTATGATTGTTTGTGACGATAAACGTAAGATCCGTTACGTTTTCGTTGGATTCTGCGGCTCGGTTCATGACATGAGGGTCTACAGTAACGCTCGTCTGGCAAGTTTGACTTCGAAGCTCTTCACAACTGGCGAGTACCTGCTGGCTGATAGCGCCTACACCACGTCGGCCGTTACCGTCTCATCATACAAGAGACCTTCCTCACTGGTGGAAGATAATGAGCAATTCAATTTTTACCTTGCGTCCATACGAATTCGAGTTAAGCATGCCATAGGAATACCGAAAGGTCATTTCCCTTCTCTACAGTCTCTCAGAATCAAAATTTTCGACAAAGAAACCCATGAAAGAGCTGTCAGGTGGATCAAAGCTTGCGTTGTGCTGCATAATATGTTACTCAAAGACAGCTATTTTGACAGCAGCTGGACAAAATATCGAGAGCGTATCACATCAGACTCGCCGCAAGAGTGTGCAACAGTCGATGGGAAAAGTTTCGAGACAGCGTAAAGGAAAGAGTCTTAAACATCAGAAGGCAGAGATAGGTTTCTTCTCTTCCAGCATCAGTCTCTTCTCCGAAAGAGCCAGCTGATCCTTTGCCCCAATCTGTAAAGCTTCGGCAATACTAATCGGTTTCTGATGTTCTGTGTCGGGATTTCCTGTCGTCTTCCGCTCGATAGAACGCACAGCTGACTTTGCGGTAGTAAATTGAAACCTCATGGCATGGCAAATCATCATGTATCTGCTCAAGTCGACTTCCGGTGGCACAGTGTCGTTATAAACTACTGGGCCACTTTCGTTACTTTCCTGTTCGTCTGAGCCTGCCTCCTCATCCATTGCTCCTAAACTGTCCGACGCGTGCGGCGGAACCATTGATGCCCGATCGGAACAGACTGGATTTAGTCTATCCCAATAGGGACAGTGATTGAGCACGATACCTGCAAAAGCAATAAAATTATCCAAGTGCAATGAGGTTGCGTAGAACGTAATCAATTGGACATATAAAAGCATTAAAGCAGAGCCGACGTCATCAACCGCGCAACTTGACGTGGGTAGGGATTTTACCTCGAGTTGTAGCATCGACCATCTTTTCCTCAGTAGGTCTCTCAGGATCAGGGTTATGACAGCCGGAGCCAGTGCCACCTAAGAAGACCAGGGCGGCTTTGTATCCCCTCTCCAAGTTAACGATTTTGTTAACATCGAGCAGTCCCGCTGAACACCATGCTCAGCCAGGTAAACTGATATCTTGCGGAAGACCGCGGCCTTTGTCGTTTCTGTAGTCTTGAGCTTTCCCCTCAGGTTATTCTTCTTCCCGGCGCCTTTGTACAGCGCGTAGTTAGCAGGATCTTCAAGCCATTCAATAAGCTGTCCTTCCTGCTCAGTCGACCATAGTCCGTAAGTGCGAGGTTCGTGAGAATCAACTCCAGCTGAGGTTTGCGATGGTAAGTCGGCAGTAAGTTGTTGGCGGGACTTCTTGGGTACTGGCTGGCTCGTCTCAGGTGCGGTAGGGATTTTCTTGCGTCGCCCCATAGTCAGCAAGTTTACAGGGTATCCTGAGTACTAAATCTGTACAGATTCCAGCGGAACAGAGACTACAGATCAGTTGGAGAACAGCAGAAGAGAACCAGACGTAAAAACGAGGAAAGCCATAAGTGTAATTAGTGTAATAGAGAGTAGAAAAAGTATGTAAAGCAAGTGTGCAAGAGACAAACGGATTTAAAATCTCAATAAAAGCTGCTCGAGGGCAGCTTTTTCCGGAGTTTAAATTAAAACCTCCGATCTGTAAAATCACAGAAACAACCAAAAAATCAATCAAGCCTGTCGACACCTATTGTAGATTCCAAACCTAACCAAAAGATCGCAGGGTGCTCTGCAGAATGCGCCGAGTACGTCTTTCACAGTTTCACAGAGGGAAACCTGCAATCAGCAGAGCACTTTCGCAGTTCATCAGGCATTCCGATATCTGGGGTCCGAATCCAACTCTCGTATTGTCTGATGACATCCTGAAAATTCGAGCAGAGATCCGGGTAACGTTGATGCCACCAGATGGTCGGAAGCGAAAAGACACAAGCGATAACGCATTGGAGGTTTTTCGGAAGAGATCGCGTTCGATGTACGATTCTGAAGTTGGCCGCGATTTCGTCCTGGTTTCTTCTGATGGGGTGGAGCGGCGTGTCCATCAAGCGATTCTGAACAGTAGTTCTCCGGTGTTTAGTCGAATGCTCAAGTCCAACATGAAAGAATGCAAGACAGGTCGGTGCGAAATTGAGAATGTTAGTGGGAACACTGTGGATCTTTTGCTGCGCTGCATGTACTACGGGTCATTGAAAATTCCCCTCGCCTAAGCGAAAGATGTACTACAAGCGGCAGAGAAGTACGAGATGAATGATTTAAAAGAGCATTGCGAAGATATTCTGATCAGCAATATGGATAACATCGGAGAAGGCTGCTCTTCGCTGATAAGATGTGCGCGGAAAACCTGCAGAGCGCCGCTATGGGATACCTGGCGGCTGTTCTGCTACGTAACCCCGCCCCTTTCCCTCTTTTCTATGGCTCGGAGTCTTTTGTCCGTGCTGTGACTGGATGAATGATCTGAGGCCCGCCCTTTTGTTTACGTTTACTTGTACGTCGATACAGCTTGCAGGCTGATTGGGGGCAGTATGAATTTACGGATTCTTGGCGTGTTGTGCACCAGGTTTGATTGGGAATTACTTGATTGGTTTGGAATCAGGAAGTCGGAAGTCCCGAACTCGGGCATTCAGGGAAGCAGGGTCCTAAAGTCGGAAGCTTTACTTGGTTGAGTATCGCGAGAAGATAGAGATTCTGTGACTTTGCGTGTCTGGGAACGAGAGTCGGCTGGGTAACCGGGTGGCTTGCCATCGTTTTCGTATCTTATTACGCACAGCGCACGACAAAATTAACCGTTAAAAATGGGCGTAACATTCCAGCTGGAGCTTACTTACCCCTCAGCCAATGAGAATTAGATTTTGCTGTTTGCGCAAATTTCATTGGATTTGGCCATCTGGCTCCATCCAACACCCATTTTTAACGGTTTATTTTGTCGTAAACTGTACGGTTGGTCGTTTAGTGAGTCTTTGCAGGTAGATCGCGGTCTACAAGCTACGGTGTCCTGGTAGGAACGTAGCAGTTCCGAAGAAAGTCCTCAGCTCTCCACAGATGGTCAGTCTTCTGGACAAGTCGCATACGTACCTGACCCTTGAGATCATGGCCGCGTTGTGTAAGGTTTCCCTGCAGAGTTTCCCCGATCATTGACCGACTATAGAAGAGCTGGAGGGATGGTTGTACTGATACGGGTACAATACTGTAGTTCCGGTCTTTCTTTGGCTTAATTTAGCGTGAAAACAGCGATAAGGATACTTTTTTTCCTGACCTTTTCATCAACTGATTTCTGGAATAACATGAAAAAAACGTACGGTTCGTAATAGAAAATTCGTACCGGTAATTACCAAATTCTTATCAAAACAGACTGTAGGCTATACAGCGTGGGTGAACAAACCAAGGCGTATTCCCACTTAGACACCATTTTATGAAAGTGGAGTAATCTGTACAGGTCGAAGGTGAATACATTTGTGAGGATATTAATTAAATCAATACAACAAATAAACTTTTTTAATAACACGAAACATGAAAATGAAAGCCTGCGAAATGTATTCAAAAAATTTTGGTTGGGTCTTGTTTCAAATTTTGTACAAAATTCAGAACTCCGAGACGGTAGAAAACTGAGTACGAGTCTGCTCCAGGGTGATTTTTTGATCGAAGTGCTGCGCGCGCCATCTGTCCATAGCCAGGCGAATTTTCGACAGCCAAAGAACCTACAATCGAACAACCGATCATGCCCATCTTTTGTCAAAGATTTGTCGAGAGGGATTAACGAAGAGAAATGTATGGTGGAACCTACTCGAGTAGCGTCATTAGCGGCTTGTAGCGTAGCAGCTGAAATGATTTGTTGGTAGCGAGATACGTGGAGTATCACAAAGGAGTTCTTCAGCATAGAATTTGAGGTCTCGGAGGGACTCATATCGTGGACCATTATCCGATCCAGGGGCATGGGCTGCTTGTACACAACATACTTTGTCGAGCTATCGGAATTCCATCCTTGGCTCCAGCTACCGACTAGGCTGTACGCTTCCGAAACTGTCGATCTCTGCTAATAGACCAACACAACATCTCAAATCCGAAGTCGTACTTTGGTAGACACAAATTCGATCACTTACCTTCTTCCCAAGGCTCTTCCTTTTCTTCGTCAAGAGTAACATGTCGTCAAAAAGAAAGACTTGCATCTCCACAGGTTTCCCGTTTTCTACAGAAATCCTTGTCATGCACTACTGACCGATTCTGACAGCGCACACTGGTCGGGCCTTCGGGAGATTCTCTACGAATTGTCTATTTTACCTATCATGGATAAGGGTCCTTCCTGGATGATGATGCGTCGCGGGCTGAGAATCAAGCCTTCGCACGGCTGCTTGGCTAAATGCTGCTTGAGAACCTAATCGAAACCAGGAAGTTTGAGCCAAACTGACAGTTATTAATGGTCTAGCCAATTAGCCGACATACATCTGGAATGAATATTTTGGGGTCTTGGAGATCAATGACGGATGGCCACACGAGCTGTTTTTGGATGACTTGCAGCTTCTCAAAGTTCCGCAGCCAGTTGATCTTCTCGTCGAGCCCTCCTGTCAAAATAAACTCATTAAGCTCCATCAGTCGCAAGAGGGTTCTCCTAGCTCGAAGGTCGATTGTCTGGAACTAATTTGCCCGACATACGCTGACTTACGGAGGGACGATTCTGTTTCTTCGAGTAATGCTTTCAGCTGGGTGCAGTCGTAGCCGCACTTTTCTGAATGCTTGCAGATTTCCCTGAGGAGCAGAGGTCGCTTCATGGTATGCTGGACGGGTGTCACGAGAAGGTCGGTAAGCTGGAGACGGTGGCATCGGCGATCTTGACTGCAGTACTGTTGAAAAGCAAGGCCGTTTTACTGGTGTCCCAGTGTTACAGGAAAATCAAAAGCTCTCCATTTAGTTCGTACCTTCTCGTATTCGTTGAAATCGTCGTGTTTCCTAACTTGCTCCAGGTAGTTCAGGGCGTTGATGTAGTGGAGGCAGTAGCGTTGAAAGGCCAAGGTTCGGTCGTCTTCCGGCTCGAACTCATAGCTCTCTGAATTCTAAAAATTAAGAATCCCCTTCAGCTCACCATGCAGTACTTTTTCTGAAAACGAGAATGTAAACTTCACCCTTAGCCTACCCTTTGAAGCAGCTGCGCGATTTGGTCGACCGTCACAAAGTGTTCCGCCCTTTTGGCTCCTTGCTCCATCAGTTCCGCGAAGTTGATACACAGTTCGTAACTCGTCTGAAAGGCCGAGGATCATTTTCAAGATCGGTTCTCGCGATCGAAGTAGGTTAGGATAGTTCTTCGCTAGTTCTACGTACGGAGCAGAGTTCGTCGATGTTGCCAAATAGTTTCTCGGGCGCGGCATGCATGATGAAGCCCTCAACTTGCAGTTGCTTTAATGGTTCGAGAAAGACCTGTCAACGAAGCAAGGGTAATTACGCGAACGTCGAGTGACGACAAGTGAAGTGATCCACAACAATATGATCACATGCTCATAATTGCCGGCATCATGCTTTAATCGATACTGACGGCCAACAGCGACTCAGTAACGATCACCGGAACAGAAACTACTCACATGTTTCAGCACTAATAAATGATCCAGAAGCAGTACGAGCTCGCTCTGGAACATCTCCCAGATGGCTTCCCGCCGTTTGATTTCAGCTTCGGGTAACTCTAGTCCGTCGAGGATCGTTAGATCCGACCAGTGGAGGATCTTGTACCGCATCAACGACTCGTCATGGAACTCGCAGGTTTTCAAGGTTAGCAGTTGGTCTTCGAGGTTCATCGAGTCTGATTTGCTCCGTGAGGATCGATCAAATAATTTCATGATCGACCAAGGTTTCTTCCGGGCGGAATCGGGTCCGCTGCCACCATCGGAGTTCGGTAGGCTTGCTGTCGAACCGGCAAAATCTAGCAGAGCATACCAACGTAATATGCAATATCGCATACACTGAAGAAACCGTAGGAAAAAATGTAGAAACAGGAGATATTCGATAAATCGGAATTTCAATGGATGATCAACTCAGGTTCCGCGCATTTTTCAATATCAAGTAAACTGATGAACTCTACCTTGTTTTTCAAAAGAGCTGGCAGGAGATTTCGGTGGTTTCATACCCGACGAAGAGACGTTCGGAGTATTGGGATGAGTGCCATAAACGAGCAAATCCCCGGGACAGATTTGCATAGGAGGAATGACGACGACGGATGACCGTCGACGTTCGTAATTATGGACGCATAAGGGTGTTCCAGGAGTGCTGGGTACTCGGATATCACTGTAAACACGTAAACGGCTGCATACCGGAGGGCTAGATTGCTCCATAGCTCAATCAGGTAAACGGATCATGAGATGGATAAATGGGTTCGTTAACTGCGGGAGTTCACTCGAGTGAACCCGGAGAAAAGAGCAGGAGGCAATCTAGCTCACCTGAGATCCCCGTTGCTGGCTAGGGACGATTGGCGTGACTCGGCAAAGGTCTATAATGATACCTTTGTTAGGTTAGCCGGATTATACAGGACGAGATCCTGTAATTGTCAAGAGGCACTCTGATGGGCGTTCATCCGATCGTAACTTACGTCACCAATTGAAAATTTTATTTGCCATTCGTTTACAAATTTTTTTCATGAAGTTGTGTGTTTGTGAAATTCTTGTGTTTCCATTATATTTTAGAATTTTTTTCACTGCTTTCATGAGGTTTTCGGTCCACTTCAGCTCATGATTAAGAAAAGCGCATCAGAAAATTCTCACTTTGAAGAACTGAGGTTAGTCAAACTGATTCAAGACAATATTATGCAAAACACTGCCCATCTCCAGAATATATCAATACGAAAAGATTCTGTGAGGGTCGGGATACAGTAGACTGATATACCAGTCTGTCCATTCGGTACCTTAATGGGTTTGTTTCTTTCCAGATTTCACGGTGTCAATATCGTCAATGGAAACTCCGAGAGTTTGTTTTGACTTACCTGCACGGGTGTCAATGCCGGTCTCCGTGACTGTAGCGAAGCGACGGAGGGTACAGGTTCAGGAGGGATCTGCGGAGCACTGCCAATTGGCGAGAGTACTTCTAATACTGTCTCGGGGACATCTATAGATTGTGTCGACTGGGAATGAGACGTGCGCTGGCGGGAGTGACTGCGATGAGCAATGGGAGGTCGGCCTGCTGTTGTGGTGCCACTGGAGATGGACGATGTGGAGGAGAAGCCATTCAGTAGCACCGGAGAACTCGAGTGCCGATCCAGTGCGGCAGGCTGTGAGGAGCTCATTGAGGGCTCTGTGGCGCATAGTTCGCGACTATGGATCACTGCTGCCGTACACGTGACCGCAGGGGCGCTGATCTGGCTGGGCAGGTTGGGAATGGTGAAGGAACGAGACCGATCTTCACTCTTGGCCTTAGATAGACCTGTAACCAGAATACGCTTATTTTGCGGAAGCCCGGAAGTCTGCTAATTGAACCAGGAAGCCCGAATCCCCCTAGTTCAAAGTGACGTCACTGCAGAAACAGTTGGACTATACTAGTTCTGCCGTGCGTCGCCAATACTACTTTGCTGCGCAAAGTTTCATTGAGAGCGGTCTTCGAGGATCTGTGCAGAACGTCAATTGTGATGGACGGAAGGATCATCCTGTTATCCTTCCAATTGTCTGATAAAAACCAGGAAAAAACCTGGGACTAATACCGACGGTGTTTCGCCCTGCGTGTCTGCTGAGGTACCCTACAAGACTGATGCTATTCAGCGAAAGTTTGCACAGGTGGTGTTTTTGGGCTTTTCGCCCTTGATCTTGAAAGGTTTCTCGTAATAGCACTTTTTCAAAGCATCTGCGTGATGGAATTTTAATGTAAATTCTTCGAACAAAGGCCGTCGTAAAAACGCTCTTTGTGATCTGGCGGCAGATTTAAACTTCCGATCAATGCAGCTGCCATGTAATACAAAGGCCCCAGATAGTGCATCACAGCATCCTAATGAGCAGAAGAGAGCTCACAATCAGACTTATTCGATCGAGCGTAGAGTCGATATGCAGATATTTACGCAATCTGCCCCTTCGCGGTCTTTTTACCATCTACGTGGAACTTTTTATGTGGAAGCTTTCGTGCGTTTGCATAAATGGGCATTGGTAAACTGCAGGCAAATAACCCACAATATGGTCTATAGATTATCAGGCCACTGAAGCTTCCGCATATGTCGCCGTACATCTAAAATTTTGGCGGTCTTGAGACCAGAACGCCTGCTTAACTAATTGTTTACTGTAGGCTTCCTGACAAGTGAAGCCGCAAGTTGTCACTAATTCGTACCACAAATCAAGATTACACTGCCTTCAGAGTAGGAGAAGTCAAAGACCTCATCCAGATTTCGGTGACACAGTTCCTATCGAACTTGTAAGAAGACTGTGTGATATGAGCTTACAAAATGGACGATTACAACGATTGCAGAAAATCGTCAAATTTCCGGGTGCTCCTTAGCATCGAAGGCCACTTCGCTTGAACGATTATAACAGTTGCTGAGTATGTAATATGCACGGCAAAAAGTAGCAATCGATACTATAAAAATAATTTGTCATCGTAAAAATACACTTTTTATCCGATTATTAGTCGGTTATACCATTGCAGAAGAGCAAGGACGAAGAGTGTGTTACGCTCTGGGTGTGACGAGTGATCTCGCTCGGAGAGTTTCCGGTAGAGTTGAAGTTCATTAAAAAAACACTCACCCCAGTACAGCGCAGAGGCTGCGAAGGCCACAGCCGCCAAGAAGGGAGTACTCAGCGTGAGAGAACTACAGGACAATAGCCACGTTACGATGATTTTGACGAGAGGCATCGAAAAGTGGGATACCATCAACAGGCGCAAGCCGGACAATCGATCAACGAGAATCATCAGAATGCACAACACACGACCACACACCAGATCATTTCCTTGAAAGTTACATTTCGAAACCCAAAAAGATTTGTCGAGTGATCGTGTCTTTTGTCGAAGTGCACTTCAAGGGCCATAATGATGATATAAGCTCATTTGAATCACCGCCTAACTCGGATGGATGATACCAGAAGCAACTAGAACCTCGATCAACGCTCTCTGAGTTTATGCACAGCTCTTACTTTCAACATGGGCAAAACCCTTCTTGTGCTCTGGGTCTTCGTTATGCAGCCCAGCTTGGCTTTCAGTACCGTACTTTACTTTCCAGCTCAAAATAGCCTGGCAGACCGCGGACTCAGCAATGTCGGCCAGATGGAGCGCAACGACGGAGAGCTCGACTGCGAAGTGAGCAGAACGGATTGGGACTGCTCAAATAACCATGGATAGCCCGGGTCGCAAAGGCCAAGTTTGATTCATTAACACAGCATCCGCCGATAGAAGAACCCCAGAATCACGCCATATTTGTACGGAGAGAGTTTACCTTCCTTCACTCAGCCAATTACCGCTATCTATTCAACCAAAGTTTTCACGTCTAAAACGCGTGCACAAACTACGGAAAGCCCAAACGACCTTGTAACCAGCATCCACCCATGGGGAAGGTCGCATGTTTTTCGAACTTTCGGATAACTTTGCCCCGTAAAACACGTGGAGAAGTAGAACGTTTGTACTGTAATACGATTTACTGTTTGCGTTGGCCGACAATTTCACCGGCTCATCTTTCGCTGCAACGGAAATCAATATGCATTTCTTATGCATCATTGATCAGTAACTTGATCTGTAACCATTTCACAAGAATTTGGCTTCCATAGTCTGGTTTCTGACTGAAACCTTCAAACGAACGACAGATAAATGTCGACTTCATATTCATGTCGTTCAATTAGAAAACTGCAGCGCATGCCTTGGCGTCTCAAAATGGCGTAACTTGTGGTAATAAACAGGTGATGGTGCGCCATTTTGAATCCTCTAAATGTTACTGAACTTTACATTGTTGCACGGGTTAACCATTCCACAAGCTATACTGGATTGTGTTGCACGTTGCGAAGTCGGTGTTTAAATAAATAATCAAGGCTACTGTTTAGATCACAGAACTTACGATATCGTCTAGCTGCACTTCCCGTAAGTATTTCCATCCTGCTTAAGTATTCCAAGAATATGGGTGCAACATAAACAAAACTGCAGAACTCAACAACGTCAGACGTCGATTTTCCAACGCAATGTCGTGTTTACCAAGTAGTCAAGAACAACGTAAAGCTATGTCGTCTGGAAGATATTTAACCGCCCCTTGAGGGATAACTGGATAATCCGCGGCAATAGAGAATGAATAATGGGACCTGTTAACGTGATACCCCAGCTTTGGCAAGTGCAGCCATGCATGACATAGTGGAGAAACAGGAAGCAATATCGCCGATCGCTTGTGTGTTGTTGTACACTCGGCTTAACAGTTACTTTAGCGTGTAATTACAACAACTAAAGAGTTATTTCTGACGCGCAGTACGTAGTACATACACTCTGGGACAGGAGATTGAGGAAAGATTATTGGCATTAGGTGACATGTTGGCGCAAGACTAAGGCTCACACGGTACAGGAACTAGCTCCTACACAACACTTGAGAACGATCGGTCTCTGTAACGCCACTGTGCGGCTTTCGGAGGGTGGGAGGAAAAAAGCGGCATATGAATGATATAACAAACGATGGATGTTGAATGAGCTGTAACCGGCGTACGTGCCGGCTTCTTATCCTCGGAGATCCGGTGGACACGAATACTGGGTGGGGAAGGTTTGCCTGGGTGGATCATCTTTGATCGATCTTCGATAGATCGTGAACAGTGGAATCTTCGTTAGAGTGACATATCCATGAGAACCGCCTACAGCGGAAGCTTCAAGTTCAAAGTCCATCACGGACACCCGCGACCCAGAAAGTCGAGACTAACTTGATGATCAATATCCAGTTACCAAACAACTCGATTAATTATAGTTACGATTGACGCTTCTGCGTCAACAAACAGCATCAAAAGGCCATTCTCCGTGTGGAGCTTCCTGAAGTGGTGTAACAAACCAGTTGAAGTATACATGCATTCGAATCTTCTCAGGAAGAGGACGAACACGGAAGTACGTCTTTGCCGTTTCAAGCGTGTCCTATCATGTACGGTACATCTTTCGGCCAAATATGCGCAACTCAAGCCCATTAAAAACCAATTGAGAAGCTCGGTTGAGCAGACGGCAGCACAAATCTGGTGCGAAGGCAGACACTATCAGTCTAGTGCAGTGACCCCCCCCCCCCAGCAAGAATATTGCGGTGCGGAGCCCTTTTCTAAGCGATGGGATCTGACGTCTAACGTTCACTACACGCGACGCTACCGCACAGGTCGCTTGGAAAAAGGCGCTATGACGCAATATGCTTGTGAGAGGGATTACTGTATTTTTATTTTGTGACCTGAGAATTTACGCAGCGATTCAAGTCAGACTTCCTTCATTCTCCTTTACTCTGTCAAGGTGTCCCAGATGATTACAATAAGATCAAGCCTGACTGGGAGCTGAAATTTGACACGCGGTTTTGCTTCTTGAAACGAATTCTCTACAGGGGATGGGAACAGCTCAGTTCAACCGGGATAACCTGGGTGTAAAAATACACCCAGGACCAGCAGTAGCTTGATGTAATAAAGGAAACGGAGGGGATTTTCTAGTACTTTGACATTTGAATCGTCTGAATTTTGATGGTCGTTTTGTGATGAGATGAATGGGGATAGCTTGACGAAGCCACTTAGCTATTGCTTTTACTTGGAAACTGGCAGACGTAGGGCGTACCTGGTTTGGGTCGTGCTCGGAGCGACAAGCGCAGCTCATCACGGATCCAAATCGGATAATCCGGTCCTTCCCTTTGCCTCAAGTCCCAGGGTGGCGGCGAAAGATCCAGGGGCGCGGAGCGACGAATCTCAAACGATTCATGTTCGGTGTCGAAGTACAGAGGGGTCAGAGTGAACAAGCGGTCACCTGCCAACCGGGGACTGATCTGTGGGTCAGAGGGACGAGGAGCTGTACAGCAACAAGTGCTGGGTTTCAGTATCCAGTTGAGTAGGGATGGTTCGGACCTAGTCTGTTTTTGGAGGAGGATCAAGCGCTTGGGTACAGGTGAGAGAGGCGGAGAAGGACCAGCAGTGGCCTGAATGGCGGGATTTTGGGAGGCCTTGGCGTCGACGTTGAGACGCTTGCGGCCTGACTTCGGCGAACCTAGCTGACTGTCCGATGATCGAAATAGCGAATGTGGAAAGGTAGGACTGTCCAAAGCAGGCTCCAGCTCTCCATCGCTCAGATGATTGAAGACTTGACCTGCAACAGAAGGCGCAAGGCTTTGCCAGGGCTGAAGCATATACAATTTTGGTCCCTCTGGCTTTCCGGCAATTAATTTTAGGATGTCAACATCACGAGTATTCTCTTGCTTGACTTGTGCTGTCCGAGTTCGTGTGCAGTTGCTCGAGCTCGGTTGCAATCAGAGTCTTTGATCTAGGTAGGTGCTTTTGAGACTTTTGGATCTCAGCTACAGCACACACTGATAACTTAGTTTTGCACTGCGGTTTGATGGGATATTATTCGAGGCCTGGAGCGAGCTCTCCTACGCAACCATCTACTGCAGAAGAGCGTACACGAAAAACGAAAATTATCTGAGACCCAGATTTGACACTTACGATTCTTTATGGTTGAATACAGACGCCTCCTGCGACATCGAGGAGACATTGTGACGTGTTCCATACTTGGTCTCCAAAACGACCGCAAAGACTGGAATTTGACTTTATGACGATCATCGATTTCCGCAAACGGAACAAGGATTCATGTCGAACGTTACTAGCCCTTTGAAGCAGCATACACTGGTTGAGGGATAGGTAATTGAATTATTCAAAAAAATCTGCAGGAAACAAGGTATGGTAGAATGGAATGCGGATCAAGCAAGCAAAAGACCACATCAGCGTCAAGGATATGATTGGGAATACTCATTAGTGTGCGAGAAAAAGGAGATGTCAAATCATCACACCAAAATAGCGCAAAACTCTAGCTGAGCACGTGCGTCATCGTCGCGAAAGGTGAGGAAGATAGAGAGTGCCGACTAGTATCGAAGTGAATGATTTTAACGAGCTGGTTCCCCTCCGCCGTGACTTCTTGCCTGTTAGCGAAGAGGAAGAGACAAATGAGGCAGTTAAACCAGGTATTAACGAGTCCGCAACGAAGGGCGTCGGTCGGTGTGAGTGCCGTTAACGCCGCTGGCTGGTACTCTCCCACTCCCCACTTGACTGTCCTGCATTGTCAAACTTTGTCTCATCACCAAATCTCTGGCGTTCAGCCCGAAGCCAAAATTTGGTCCCAAGGTGGTGGCGCCACCGGACGTTGCGGAAGTTGGTGGTGAAGCGTTGACGTTCCAGTGCACCCAGGAGACAGTCATTGTGACCGAAGTGGGAGAATTTTTCCTCCGATAAGACTCGAAAAACCCTGTCTCGAAACCGTTAAGGATCTCTGGTCTATGAACTCGGTCAATGCACCGAGAGCATTTTCAACACAGCTCGAAAACAACCGCGAAAAATGGAGTCAACGTTACTATTGAACCTCTGATGAAACTGAGGATGGACCTCTTAAACATGTACACAGACGTAGGTAGCATGAACAGGAAGTCTTTAGGCAGAATGTGTAAGCCAGCTCGGAAGGGTCTCAACGTCAAACAGCGGAGGTAAGCCAGCCTGTTTTTGTAAAGTGAAACCGCGGCACGAAGAGCGCCGTTGAAATTCGGCACTAATTTGACGGCAGGTAACCTCGCAAGTAGCTGCGCAAGTGATGACGACCCTTGGAAAGTATAATTACTGCCTGTTCCTGTTGACATCGTCTTGAAGAAGCTAACTGCGCACGTCGACGGATCAGAGGCTACGCTCCTCCTGTTGCCGACCTAATCAGGTTTGTCAAATGATCGTTCAGCGTGGTACTTGCGCAAGCAGAGCTTAACTTGAACACCTTCAGCAAAATGCCCAGTGGAAGTCTACCTTTTTCTGGTACCCGTATTTCTAGGGCAGAAACCACAGTATCCTGAATTCTGCGCGCTGTTCTCCGTCGTGGGAGTTGAACCTGCATGAAACCTGGAATCTCCGTCGTATTTTTCTATCAGAGGTGATTCCTGGTGTATTTAGTATCGACACACCACAAAAGCCTAGTCAGGACGAGCGAAGCGAGGAGTTTATAAGTCTGTCACGATTTCAATGGGTGTCGCAAATGATGAAGCTTTCTGAAATCGCAAACTCTGCAGTGTGGAAATAATGCGTCAGTTGATCCGGGCAGCCAGAAAGCTCTGCTCGCAAACCCTGTACGTCTACGCGTTCGCTCGTTCTCCCCAGGGGTCAGAACCTAGTCTACCGGAGTAATGGGTATCGAGCTGTCATTCAGCGGCGTCAAATCGGGAGGAAAAGCCCCCTCCCCTTTCCTAACCATCGCAGATGGCGCCACAGCGTCCATCAGAGAGCAACTTCGCACACTTCGTGGATACACAAAGAGCCACGGTACAAAAACGGAAGGCTCTTTCCAGTGCGCAGCCTCCCGTCCCTTGCGAATCCGTTTACTGAAAAAAACCCCAGTAAACTGAAACTAACTTTGACTGTTACGTAACGGATAGTTTCTTGAAGGTCGCTGCTGCAATAGGAGAAGAGAGGGGGAAAACCTTGGTTATAATTACAGCACCAATAGGCGGTCATGTCATGCCATGTCCGGCTCCAGTTGCAGTCGCGTAACATTCCTTGAGGCGCACTTCCTGTGAGATAGCTTCGACTAATCAGATCCACATCCGGCTTAACAATACACGACATCCCGTCATTTGAAAACCGTGGTTCTTTACAGCAGGAATGCTCACGAGCTTTTGTGTCAAACAGAAGCTTGTTTTTGCCTGCCAACGCTGGACGTCTTGGCTTTGAAAGAAAGAAAAGAGGACGGGAAGGAAAAAAGAGCGGGTCCGGATTGAAAAGACGGTTGACATGATGATCGATTGGTAAATATTGCAAGTACACATTGAGCTCTCCTTTTTTTTCTTCCCCATCAGGCCGTACTTCGATCGTTCCTTGATTATGAGTGTGTATGGGAAGGAAGGGCGCTCGAGGAATACTTTACATGCGATGGTCGAGCAGTAGTGTATACCGGGCATAGTCAATTTCTGAAGGCACTTGAAGTTGATGCAAGCAAACCATCAGTATCTGTCATCCACAGAGACACGTTAACAGTCTACAGACCCCGTTTTCTACTGTACTAGATACAGCTCATACTGCTAATCGCCGTGTGTCTGGTCGAGCGTGATACTGCCAAGGAGCAGTAAAGTATAGAGTAGGGTTCGGGCCAATAGTTATCATCAATCGCCCACAAGAAGCCGCTATCCGGTGGAAGTGCCATAAATGCCATCTGCATAATAGCATTGATCGTGGAAGCAAGGGAGGAATATCCATCGCCCAACTACTGTTATGATGATGTTGCACGATACTTGCAACAACATATTCTCGGCCGGCCTCTCGCTCGTGCCAATGTCGGGCAGCTTGATCATGCGTGGACGGGGAGGAGTGCGGGGATGGGTGTAGTGACAGCTGCAGCCAGAAAGTTTACATGGCCAGATTTGCTTCGCCGGATTAATTTCCACCCCCGTATTATACTGTCGTTTTTTATCGCGCTACTCCTTCCTTCCTGTCTTCCTTCCTGTATCGTATTTCCATGTCACTGTTTTATTCCCAAAAAAAGCTTTCGGCGGATTGTTTCAATCGGATTCATTACTCTAAATATATCTTGCCGATTTCAAAGCTGACTCCAACTAAGCTTGTGCTCCTTCCGCACACCGACATTGCGTAGTCTCCGTCTCTTGGAAATTTTCTACGATTGTTTGACGTTGATGGTCCATGCTTTACATTCCTTTATGCTCACACTAATCTGATCTGCAGACCAAACTGGATTTCTGCTCTGCGTTTGATTGGGATGCAATCATTTGCGGGGAATGTATGGCATAATATATTGAGCCAAGCTGACTGGAACGTCTAAACGTCAGACGCGGCAATTATCGTGACTTGTAGTTTTTCTCGTCGATGAGCTTGTCACAACACAGCTCTGTACCTCTTTGAAGGACAGGTCCCAAGAGGCTACTTAATTTGCTACTTCCCAACAGCCTCTTCTCACACGCACGACCCCCTGCACTGTCCTCCCATCGATCTATTACGCACAGGGTTCTCGAACCAGGAAATACCTATCACCTACCGCCTTTCCCTAGTACGACGGGCGTATTTTGAGGTAAACTTAAACCTGAACAGACATTTTCATAACGTTCAGCAGCAGGTGTTGCATTCAACCAGTTTACGTGTGATAACCGAAATTTTGAACACAGTTCTCAGCATTACACTATGGTACACGCACGCACGCCGAAGGAGTTTGGGCCAGGCGATTCCAAAACAGCGGCACGGAAGTACGTACATACGCGACTAATTCGCTGTGATGCACTTTCTGACAATTTTCTACGGTTGAATTCTAGGTCTGCTCGTTTCTTACTGGCCCAAACTCGCTCCGCGTGCGTGTACAGCGAAAAAAGAACAAACTCTCTGGCAAGCCACTTTGCTACACAAGTTTTTTGTTCGGAGGACATCGTGCCTTGTAAATTAGGGCCTTGTGAAAGATATTACTGTATTCCCGCG